>WURT03404542.1:0-23106 GCA_009936505.3 Holothuria glaberrima | reverse complement strand
GGCTTGATACCCTCGACGCATGCGTGGTGAAGAATTGTCAATGTTGATGTGTCACCATACTCCGAAAGAAGAAGAGGTGAACTAGGCCTACATCACAATTTGCTTTCAAAGTTTTATCCCAAGATGACATTTTTTGAATTGCTAGCATGTGCAAGAGAGTGTGTAGCAATGTACTTGCAAGCTGCATATTATGATGTGACACCTGCACTGTTGGTTTGAATACTTGTGGAGACTCCATACTGCAGCTGTCAGTGCAAATATTGCATACATGTACATACTGTACAGTAGATCAAAGAAATGTATTCAAGTTGAAGGAATTTAAATTGATTCATATGTTTATTTCTGAAAAAAAAATTGTTATAAAAGTGAAGAATTCATTTGATATGCAAGTTGGTATATATGGACATAAATTCAAATTGTAACAAATTTTATACCCCCTGTAGGCTCCGATGCTCAGTATGGTGGAGTGAATTGAGGGCCAGAAATGATTAATATTTATTAAGATACTATTGGTCCTTTCGTTTGTTCTTTAAAGTGGATTTCTGTTAGTTGATGAACAGATGCAAAGAAGAAAAAAGAAAAGGTTTTTGTGAATGCAAGGGATTATTTTACCAATGTAAACATTACATGTTCTCATTAAATGATTTGTAAGTTGCAGTGATCTGCCCTACAATAGTTCTTTGGGACTTGTGGTTTTTAAACATTTTCTAAGTGCAGTTGACTTTTTGGTTTTCTCAGTTTATGGAAAAAGTTGATTTGTAACAGCTACAAAACTGATTTCTTTTTTATTCTAATAAAATACATTCATCCAGACCTACAGCCTTGTTCTTTCTCTTTTACAGGCACTGTACTGTATTTGATTCATGGACATCGTGCCCAGCAGCCATACAGTATGAAGCTAAACACATTGTTTTTGTTGACAGTGATCGAATTTAATGATAAAGACCAGCAAACAATACTGTAGTTCAAGGTGGAACAGAAATACAGAACAAGTGCTATAGTTTTGTGAAAGGTTTTGGACAGAAGTCTCTAAACTTGTTTTGTATGGGTTAAGTAGTCAAGACACAAAGTGTGGAAAGGTTACTATACTTGAATTATAATAATAGGTCAACCAATGTGGATGCCTTTTGAACCTAAGTTGGCAATATTTTAATAGTCTCCTAACTGCTGACCACTATAAATGATTGAATTTTAAGCACTGTGTAAACTGAACATTTCTTTCTCCCTAAGTTAAACTGTTAAACTCAGGTATGCCTACAGATGGTACAATAGACGATTCTGGAGTAATTTCCCCCAGGACAATTTCCACCTCAGTGATTTTCCCCAACACAAAGTTAAATTTTCTGTTCAGAAGACGTCTGAGCACAGTTAATGTATGAGTGAAAATTTCCTGGGGTGGGAGTCGTCCAGGCATGAATTGTCCCAAGGAGAGTTGTTCAGGGGACAAATTTTTCTTTTTTAGAACATTACGATCGTCAAACCTCTCTCTTCTCACTATTCCGGACAATATCAATTCATTTTGGTCATAGATCCTTCTGCCATGCCTCCGCCACACTATGGAACAGTATTCCTCTCAATATTTGCCAAGCTGAAAGTATTAGCATTTTCAAATCTCACCTAAAAACTCATTTAATATTGCTAATTACAATTGATTCTCACTTTTTGTTCCTTTTTTATTTCTGTGTACATGTCTTTTCTTTTCAGCGCTTAGAGGCTCCAGCATTTTGCGCTTTATAAATTCCTATTACTATTATTTTCTGTTAGGAATTGTCAAGGAGAAAAGCTGTCCAGGGTGGGAAATGTCTGAGTGGGGATTTTGAAAACCCTTATCAGTGGGTATATAGCATTAATCATCTGTCAATTTGGTTAGAATTATGATAAAGACACAGCCATGGGTAAGAAAGCTGGGGTAAAATGGTAGCCAGTGGAATATTCCTTTCAAGGAATACCAAACCCCCAGGCTTCTTTATTTTAGCCCAGGGTACAATACTAGTGTATATAAATTTGTGGTGGTTGTGTCTCCCTTGTCAGCTTCTCAAATGTTGACTGTGCACTCCGTGATGGCTCTCTAAGCCTTTTTGGAGTTGATGACTGAAGACTATTGTGTATTGAAAGTTAATTTTACTTATTACACAGTACCAGGCACAGATGTATGCAGTAAGGTAGTGAAAATAAATTTGTCATTCATTAGAATTATAGAAGGTACCATACACCTAGTAGAACCAGTATAATTTATGAAGATGTGTGTTATTTTAACATGTTAAAAAAAAATTGGTAAGCTCATCTTTGTCAGAAGGTTTGCATCTCTGTTATTGAAGAGACATACTGTGTTTGTGGTAAAGAGAGGTTTTGTATCTTTCAACCATTATTTAGATATACAGTGATAGGCAATTATTCATAATGCAGGGTAACTTCAGCTTAATTGTTTCATGAAAAGAGCTGTTTTCCCCTTCTGGGCCATGTTAATGTGATGTGACCAAATTCTTAGAATTTTTACTGCTGTATTATAATAATTTAATTTTTAGAACATTACCCTAGGGGAAAAAATGCCAGTATGTGGCTATGGGCTACAGAAGAACAAGTTTGAAAACAGCCACGAGCACATATATACCTGTACATCTGCCTCTTCCCACTTTAAATGATAGCTACTTAGTTGGTCAGTTCAAAGTGGCCCTTCTGGGGATGTAGCTCCTTTGGGAAGCAGGACCCGGGGGAGGGGGGCGTGAGTGACATGTTTTTGCCCTTAGACATCCAGCCAAGGGGACTTTTGAAAAGTGAAATAAAAGATACTTAGGACAATTTTCTTACAAAAATTTGATACACCTGTGTTTGTGTTTATTCATCCAAAATTCCAGTTTTACAGAAATATACTGTATATCTCATTCACTTCACGAATATCTTGACAGAGGGCCAAGTCATGCTTCACTGTAAGTTTGATTTGAAAATATCACTGGACTCAAAGTTTGTGTTGTGCTTAGCATGAAAATGCTACAGCAAGGAAGAATGCAATGATTTAATTATTTTGAAAAGCAGTTTTAGTTGGATGTACTCTGGATGTTGGTGTATTCATTGAATTACAAGCATTCCTGAATCCTGATGTCCCTTATAAAGGGATAATGCAGTCACCCCAATAAAGAATTTTATAGTAGACTTTCCTGTTTCCTGAATGGCCCTTGAGAATCATGTGAAAGTATTTTTTTCACTCAATTTTAAAATTTACAAGGAACAACTGCTTGGTTTACCTTGAATATGCAATATTTATGTTCAGAAATATCATAAAAGATACTTGGAAGAGAAATAATAAGAAATTTTTTACTTTAAGCCATTGTTTCAAAATAAGTTTGGGGCTACTGCTTATGACCTTTAAACACTTCTTGTATTTTTGTCAATCATATAAGGACACAAAGATACTATGCATCAGCAGAATTTGTAAAATATAGTACAGAAAACACAGTAGAACTGAATATTTCTTTTTTTTATTTCCATTTATTGTTTTTTTTAAATGTGAGTATATTACAACAATACCCCTTCTAGGCAACAGGTACCTCATTTGTTCAAGTACCTAAAATGATGTGTACAATATAACAAGATACAAAATATGGCTGCTTAAGAAAGTTGAGTTTTCATGTAAAGCATATAAGAAAGTGGTCAAAATGCTGCCTCCAGGCTACCCTGTATCTGAGCAGAATTTGTGAACTCAGCTCCTCTTTAAGGCTTCCCAAACACTGTCTGCCCAAGCAAAAGGGACCATGTCCAGTTTTGGATGCCACCTTTATTACCATACTCTAACTTATTCACATACCCTCTCATTATTTATGGTATAGTTTTCATTGAGTGAGCATGTGTAATCTAGAAGTCTTAAAACCAAAAGCTTAGAGGCTAGACAGAAACTTGTGAGTTCCAATCATTACTGAAATGCATAACTAACTGTGCAGTGGCTGCTACCTGGGAGTGGGTACTACTAGGAGTGGGTACTGCAGTAATATACCAACACGGTGGCTGGAATACTTACTGCATGTTTAAAATGGGACCAAATGTTGCATTGTTTTGATGTTCACTGACAAACAGTCATGGGGCCATATATTTCTAAGAATATCCAAAGAGTCTGTTCCATGTTCACTTGAGTGGGCATTAGGGATATGACTGAAGGAATATGCCATAATACACCCAGCCATACAGCCTGCTTCAAGGGCAACCTAGAGGGCTATTTATCTCGGTCGTGGCATGGATTCAAAAGCTTTAATGCTACCTGCACAAACTTAATCCATTCTGCACAACTTTACAAACTGCTTAAGCCTTCTTGATGGCCTCACCAGTCACTACACTTATGGGAAAAAGCATACAGAATAAAGGAACCAGAAAGCCCAAAGGCTTAGTGATTCCTTGACAAAAGGGGGATGTTGATCCCTCAAATTTACACTTGTTGACTACGTCATTTTTAGGATGCATTCACACAATTTGACTCCTGCTGACCTCACATGACCTTTGAACCCCACCAAAACTTAAATGACAAAAAATTGAAAAAAAACATGTCTTAGAAGAGACTTGTCTGTGCCTCCTCTCATGAAATGTCATGTTTGGTTTTTGGCCTCTGGTGACCACAAATGATTTTTGACATCCAACAAAAAAAAAACAGGGTTCTTCCTCATAACATGACAAATCTATATTCTAAATATGAAAAGTGTCCGTCACTCCTATCTCAGGATATTGTGATTACAAGGTTTTTGGTCTTTGACCTCTGGTGACCTCAAATGACCTTTGCCCTCTACCAAAAACAATACGACTCTTCCCCTCAACATAGCACACCTACATACCACATGAAAAGTGTCCGTCATTCCTATCTTGAGATATCGCAATTACAAGGTTTTTGGTCTTTGACCTCTGGTGACCTCAATGACCTTTGACCTCCACCAAAAACAATAGGTTTTTTCCTCTCAACAAGACAAATCTATATACCAAATATTAAAAGTGTCAGTCATTCCTATGTTGAGATATCCTGATTACAAGGTTTTCAGTCTTTGACCTTTGGTGACCTCAAATGACCTTTGACCTCCACCCCAAACAAAAGGGTTCCTCCTCTTAACATGACAAATCTATACACCAAATATGAAAAGTGTCGGTCATTCCTATGTTGAGATATAGCGATTACAATGTTTTCAGTGTTTGACCTCTGGTGAACTCAAATGACGTTTGACCTCCACTAAAAACTATAGGGTTCTTCCTTTCAACATGACAAATGTATATACCAAATATGAAGTGTCGGCCATTCCTACTTGAGATATTGCGATTACAAGGTTTTCGGTCTTTGACCTCTGGTGACCTCAAATGACCTTTGACCTTCGCCAAAAACAATAGCGTTCTTCCCTTAACATGAAAAATCTATATACCAAATATGAAAAGTGCCAGTCATTCCTGTCTTGAGATATCACGATTACAAGGAGCGTCACAAACACACATACATATACACAAACACACACACACGATATCACTATCGCATAGATTCCTTGCTGCCTTCTGCAAGGAATCAAAAATAGGCAATTCACCCACACAACAGCCAAAGTAGCCAGCAGAAAGACCATAAAAAGGGCCTAATTCCAAATGGATATTATCTAAATCAAGTTCCTCCCTCCATAATGCATTTCTTTCAATTTGCTTTTTTTATTGCAAAGATATATTTTGCCCCACTGGGAAAAAACCTTGGTTTTACATTCTTTAACTTTCTGTATTGTTTATTTGGCTTGAAGATCACAAAACATTTATTTTCAAATGCAAAAATTGCAGAAGAAAATCCTTTAATTACACAAGAGTTGGCCAACCTCCTTCTTGGCTTAGCATATCTCATCCCATGCAAGTGTAAAGGTGGAGGAGTGCCCAACAATTCTTGAACAAAGAAAGGTAAAATTACAGTTATCAGTCAGCCTGCCTAGATCTATCATGCAAATACATGTAAGAAGCTGTATTACAGTTTACATACATACTTAAGATGCACATGACACAGACCAATGAACCATATTGGTAATGAGATATATTGGTCAGGTACTCTGGTGTAAAGTGAGTGATAAGCATAGTGTTGAAATTGTTTACGTAATAGGTGTTCTTCTCTGCTAATCATATCCTGTGAGAAGCAAGGCATACATAAATTCTACTAAGTTCAGACTTTCTTTCAAAACACTTTTACTTCTGATCCTTTCAAGAACAAAATTTTGGAGAAGTTTTGGATACATGCACATGGGTTTCCTGTCATTGAATTATAAGAATTAACTTATATAGAGTCCTGTAGCAAGTTGAAAGCTACAAAACAATAGAAAGCTTTGTCACTGTATGTTTCATCATCTTTGAAATAGGAATTTGAGCAGTCCACCTGAACAAACTAAGTTAACTTTGGAATAATCAAAATATAAATGGGCATATGCAGTTTTCCCAAGCTTATAAAAACAACTGTTGTTTCCCAAAGATCATTATGAATCATCTTCAAAAACAAGGCAGGAAATAAATGAAGGCCATATCCTTCCTATTTTTGGCGATGTCCTTGGTGCCCTATGTCCTTGGTGCCCTATGTCCTTGATGTCCTATGTACTTGGTGCCCTATGTCCTTGATACCCTATGTACTTGGTGCCCTATGTACTTGGTGCCCTATGTCTTTGTTGCCCAATAACCAGGTTGAACACTACCTGACACACTGTGTGTGTACATCAACTCATGCCAGTATTGAGAGAAGTATGCACAGGCCTCCCCCATCCCACTCCCCTATCATGGGAACTGTTGTCCACTGACTCCCTCAGCCCCAGAAAAACACATCCTCCTTTACATGTACAAGACAGTGATTGCTAAATGAGAATAAAAATAATGGCACAACTTATATGCTATCCCTCAATCGCCACCCCCGCCTTACTCCTGACTGACAATTTCTGGTCTGCAGAAGCCAATCACTTCCTCACACCCCTTTTTCTTTTTCAAAGTGATTATGTATTTGTGAAGCAGCTTTCATGCAAAGGATGACCAACAGTTTCTTCCCACCATATGAACAAATCATTCTCACATCTATACAATTTTCAGCCTCTAAAAGGCAACATGCACAGAGGTAACCTCATGACCCTTACAGCTGCAAAAGAACTAAACACTTCCCACTTTTGTTAGATGCAATGTAAATATGTACACTATGTACAAGTGGGTGGTGACACCTTGACTGTACAAGGACGGAAAACAAAACTGCAATCTTAATGGGTTCACTATATTTTTTTTATTCACGACAGTACAGCAAGTGCTTTTTGCCTTGACTAGAGGCTCATTAAGTTGTCCAAGGAATATTTCTTAAGTCATTCCAATATTTTTGCAAGTACTTCTCTCAATATCCCAGACCAGTGATCCAGAAACTTTTTAGATGGTCACCGCCAGCAAGGAGTATTGACCATACCTCAGCGTTCACCACAACCCCCCCCCCCATTTTCACTATAATAACATTCTCTGGGAGTCCTCTCAAATAAGTGACAGCCCCTAAAGTGATTAAAGCTTAAAGTTTCAAGCCAACTGCTCATGCCAGTTCAAGGCATAAAAGAGATATTATTTGCCTGACTTGACAAAGTTTGACCAACAAATTTCTTTAAAGAGTTAAGAAAGTTCTGACCATTCAATTTGCATGGTTTTGTTAATTCAAACTGAAGCAACATCACTTACCCTTGAAACACCCTCTGCATTACCAAGTAGTGAATAAACCAAAGTGGTCCCAATTTCCCCTTCAAACCAGTGGTAGTGGTATTGAGAAACATTTGTTCAGTTTCATATTTCCCCAAATTATTCCCATGGAGATGAAAAATCATGCAGCTGACATGTTAATGGCCCCAATAATTTCTTTCGACATCCCCCTTCCAGACTTCCGGAATCCGATGTCATCACTGCTTCAAAGTCAAGTGTAAGTGCACCTTTGAGATCATCAATTAACAACCATTCTTTCTTCTGTACAGCTTTGCTACATCCTATGACAACAAGCTACTTCCTAAGCAGCCCTTCATCAAAGGCTTTCATGATACTCTCTTTATTAAAGCTGAAGTCCATGAAAATATTGAAGTTGATGTTACTGTTAGGTCTTCGTTGAATTTCTTCCATGTTATCAGAATGTGCAATGACGGAATCTGAAATGTATTAAAAAATATATACACCACATATAACTCGATGGAAATAACGTAAGACTTTATAAGCTAATGAGGGGGCAAGGTTAGGGGAGTGGGGGATCTCACAGGACATCCTACATAGTCACAGAAAGAGTAAGTATCATTTTGACCTCAAATACACCCCATTGGGGTGCATGAACATAAACTCAACAAAGTAGAAGACAAATCCCACACAATACTTCACTAAACTAAAATTTAAGTCTTTTAGATGGTATGTTGTTACATTTACGTGAGCTGTCCCTAAACCATGTATGACAATAGTAGAAAGGTAACAGGGTTCCTGTACCATACTAAACCAAACTTCCATGATCAAATTTTGTCTAAAAATCCATGACTATATGCATTTTCTCTGGTTAAAAGTATACACTGCATAGACTAATACAAGCAGCCAAGCAATGTTCATGGTTAAGTTGGCCACTACAGAGGGATTTCATGCATGGGTGAAATTATTAAAGGTTGGCTGAACCAGGGGTCACTTTAAGTCCAAAAGTGTACCCTGGTTCTCTGTTTTTTTATGGGACATGGGGCCACTTTAGGCTTACCAAGAGAGAGTAACAAAAAAAATTCCATTGACCTTACATTTTACAGTAGACGTACTATGGATAACAGGGCAAGATGACGGGCGCTACTTTCTACAAAATAAAGGCACCTGGTTATACTCATTTGAGGGTTTACGAGCGTTGTTTAGCAGAAATGGGGCGACACACAGCACCTGACGCCTGGTTAATTTCACCCTTGATTTCAAGTGACATCACACGAATGGGGTTCCCAGGCGCAGAAGGGCAAAGCACACGAAGTAAGCATATTTACAGCATAAGCCCATAGCATAACTATAGATACTACTGTGACACAATGGACACTATAACCTTCAAAACCAAAGAGATGCACAATCACATGACTCAGTGAAACCCCTCTATTGGGGGCCTCCAGGCTGAAGCTTCTCAATTCTTTTATATACCTGTACCATGTTTGACTGAACATAATTAAAACCCCCACTAAGTCTGCTACTGTAATGACCTCTGGCAAGAAGTCCCCCAGCTATGGCTGCCATTGAGGTGTAGGAATGTACAAAACTGGATACCTGTACAGCATTTTAAAGAAGCTACAGTCTTTACAAAATCCCATTACTTTAGAAGTTTTAAAAAAATTTCACCATGGCATTTATAGGCCTTGAAAGTGAAAATAAAACCACATGACTACAGATTCTATTGCAAGTGGCAGCTATGAATGCTTTCACAGAAATCTTTCAGGACAAGGTTGCAAAATATAAAGCGGTTTGCCATGAGAGCATATTAAAGATACATTTGTAGTGATATGAGTGATTAGAATATGAAACATGTGAAATACAGAGTAGTTGTCATATTTACAATCTTAGAAAAATGCTGGCATCAGGGATGTAAGTGGCTCAAGATGATTTCATGTCACAGCCAGGGTGCAGTTTCCCGCTTATCATATACCTGTAGATGGGGTCTCAGGAGACTCTTCACTAGCACTCACATGTGTGTCTCAGATTTACTGCTTTGATACTGTAAACAATGGAGCAACCTTACAAAACATGGGCTTGCCTTATAATAATTATAACCTGTGAATTTTCAAGGTTGATCCTCTACTGGTGCTTGTTGATGATCCCTCTCCACTACGATTTTTTTTTTTTTTTTTATGCTTGTTGAACTGCTTATCCTTAAATAAATGTGCACTTCCTCGAATACTGCCTTACATTACAGTAATAGGCCCTAAGTTTAAAAATGATAGATAACGTTAGGCTAGTGCAGGCTTGTAAATATAAGTTAGGCTACACTCTTTTAATTGGTACGTACGAATACTCATGAATGTAATTTTAAGCACAATACCCACTACTTAACACGCACGTGCACTGAACTGTATGGGATCGGCATCATACACAAGTTTAACAGCAACATTTGCGTTCAACTTGCAACGCAACTCTATCTTCACAAGGTCACTTTCGTAGGTAGGCATGCACACCACAGTGTGATCACGAGTTCACGACAGAGTTACATTAATGGTTGTACATTAACGCTAGACTTTGGAACGGTGTGCACACATCGCAATGAAAGAGGTCCGTTTAAGAGGCTTCTGTAACTACAATTTCCAGATGTAGTCGGAAGTAATGAACACATTTTTTCCTGCCTGGCGACCGGAGATTTTAGGCACACCAACTTTTTTTCCAGGCAGCCGAGTTGCAATGGGGCTGCCAGAGGTTTTTTTGAGGAAAAACATAAGTGTCGGAAATCCGGCAATTGCCGAAAGTCTTACATCCCTGTGGCATTTAGTTTCTGCCTATACTTTGAAATTTGCAAGGAAAAGTGTCAGTTGTGTAGTGGGTTGAAATATTTTGACTGGATGGGCGAGGCAGAGCTTGAGCTGAGGTCTGTTAATGTGCTACCTTAAAAATTCATAACTTTTGATACCCACCTATACAACAATTCCATTTGTCTATATAAGGTAATGAAATTACACCCCCGCAAGGTATGAAAATGTTTACCTATTTTTTGGGGGGTGGGGTCAACATTATTTTTAAAAACACTGGGGGATGTAGCTTCCCCTTACCCCTCTACTATTTAACCCACCTGTGTAACCTTTAAAAGTAACTGAACACAGTACTCACCACTAGAAATACTGTCAGTTGGAATCTTCATGCCTTTGAAGAAATCCTCCTGAAATCAATAAAATTTTGGTTACAAAAATTTTTTTAAACCTGTTATAAAGTTAAGGTCATGAGAAATGGCTGTTAATGAGAACCATACTGTTTCCAATACCTGATGCAACAAATTTTCAGAAGAGAACCATTTAACCATCCTCAATAAAATTCTTCTCCAAAGAAAAACTATAAATGGCACTGAAGCAACATTTAAAGAAAGAAATGAATTTTGCTAAAATATGTTATATTATACGTTGTAGCACTGAATTTGCATTCATTCATCATGAGAAGCACATTCTGTTTAGGAGCCCTGTTAGAGAGCTGTAATGCCAAAATGTATATTGAAGAGCAGCACTATATATACACAACCCTCTACTAAGCACCACGGCTTCTCTAGTACACGACATAGTGTTTGGTTAACAGTACCACACAACTCTAGGACATACCAGCCACTTCTTGTTAAACACACTACATACAGTATTTAGTTTATATACCATGCACCTCTACAAAATACCAGGCACTCCCTAGCATCTACACTCACCACAAAGTATCTGATTTCAAACACCCACTATATCTTGCGATGAACCTCATACTTGTTTTCAAAAACAAAATTTAATAGAATGAATAGGATATCTCACAATTGTTTTGACTGATCCTCCCTTGCAGGAACTCGGCAACCCTCCAATCAAGGAGTATTACGCCAAGCTGGCGATGCCAGTTTCGTGAGGCAAACTCACAATTTAACGTCTATGATTAAGGGATAGCAGAAGAGAAACTACAACCCAGAAAGTAGATGACAGCTTTAATGTCCGAGCTGGGATTCGAACACACAACCTCATGAATGGAAGTTGCGGATCATAATCCCTGTACCACTTGCTTGGCAAGTGGTACAATCAACAATTAATGTCCCCAACCTCAGCATGCCTCTGAATGCATTATCTTTGAATGACAGGCACTACTGTATGGTGCAATCTGATCCTTACAACAATACTTAAGCAATGTTGCATATCACATGTTTTTGTGAATAAGTAAGGCAACTGATATTAATAACACCATACGAATGGAAGGAAGCAAAAGTAAGATTACTCCTTTTCAGTAACTTCTATTATCTTAAATCCTGTTTATGGTGTCAATTCTTATCTCCCGTTCCCTTTTAAACAAAAATTCTAGATGACCCAGCAAAATGGTCCATTTCTTGCAGAGTATTTTGTATGGATAAGTTATTTCGTAAGCATGCAACACTGATCATACTGGGTATAAGATACAGTGGCTTTAGGAAAAACACGGTTTTCTGAGTAGTACAAGAGTGAGGTTACAAATTATAGCACAATTCACCATTTCATATGAAGAGTTCAACTAAATTTCAACACTTGACATTTCAGCAAAAAGATGTCATGTTTAATACAGAGGGTAGGATACCATCTTTGTCAAAAAATTTAATTTAGATAAAAATCTCAAGCTCTTCCATCCATCAGCAACTCACCTTTCCACTTCTTCGAGCACTGTTTCTCTGGTTTCTACCAAGATTTTGACTAAGGTCTTGAGTTCCCTTAGCATCATCAATACCACAAAAGTATTTATCCCATTCCTCTTTGCAACCTTGTTCAAACATTAGCTGTTGTCTGGATTTGTGTTGCCCAGATGGACTTTGATTTCCATGGATACCTTGGTTTTCTTTATTTTGTATCTAAAGAAAACCCAAAATAATGCAAGTAAATAGAAAATTTTTCCACTGATGTTGATGAATTGCATGAATGGTAAAGTAGTGACTAATATGACAATATGAACTCACAGTTATTTTTAGATCACAGATTTTCCATGAACTATGTCTACACACATGTCCCTGATGAAGCAATAAGGGTTTGGGGACACACACCACACCACACAAAATCAATAACCAAAGTATGACATTTCTACACCTAAAAAACTAATGAATATATACAAGGGTGGTGATTTGAAAGTGATCAGGAGGCATGTTCTCCCCCCCCCCCCCTGGCAATAATTAAATCAAGGGTTATTACAGAATACCAAACCAGGCCCAGTAATTATCAACACAGACAAATCCACATACAGAAACAAGCATCATGCTATATATACAAATATTATCTATATGAGTAGTACTGTCCACCCACTGCCCCACTGGTGTGGGGGTTTCAAATCTAGGAGCAGGTGCAATTAGCTGATTTGCATAAGCCATAATCCAACATGGAATAAATTTGTAAACAATGCAAAAGGTCCATTCTCAGTGCATGTTTTTTAGTTTCTACCTTCAATATTGCTATTACATTATTCCATGACAACACTTGCTCAAAGAAACATTTATGTTAAAACACAAACTGGTCACATATGTCAAACAGATACATTCTCCTTATTACAATGTAATTTACATTTTTAAGTACTAATTTCACTTGAAATTAGAACATTTGAGCCTGACAAGCTGAAACCTGGACACACCAACCACTTTTAATTAACAAAGCTATGATTTAAGACAAAACAAATGTATGCAATGTAAGTGTTTCACCACTCCAATCTTTCCAAAAATATGTTTCCAGAATGATGCCAGAATATAATACACCTTGTTTTCAGTTGAGGTCCCATCTCTCTTAATACTGGTTGTCCCTAGCATTGGTATTGACATATTGATATTCAGTACTAATAAGGAACTGATCTTTCCAGTGAAGTTCAATGACAATGTCAGGGACAACCAGTTTAAACCTATACATATTAACATTTAACACTTGTTGGTACTCTAACCTAACACTTGAAATCAAGAGCAAGACATATCTTTTGAAAAGTCAAGCAAAAGTACAAAGACTAGGCCCATAGTTATGTAGGTGAGGAAAATCTCCCTTTCCTTCCCTCCACCCAAAAAAATTGCAAACAAATATTTTTATTGTCTTAATACATTTTAACATATCTTGACCCAAAAAATGTGTCAACCTCCTGAAGCTACCTCCCCCCACCTTTCGGCACTGTGTCTAGTTAGGGACCTAGGGGAAATGCAAGCACAGTACAACAGGAGGTCAGCAATGACTGGGAATTGACATTGGTTCATGGGAAAGGGTTCACTAGATTGAAGGTTTGCTGGATCCAAGGTTCACTAGACCCAAGATCCTAACTCTTAAACTTAACCCTACCCCTAACCATAATCTCTACCTAAACCCTACTCATACCTGTGGATAATTCTAAGCCTAGTCCTAAACCTTCTGTATCTTAGCAGAATCCTAACTCTTCCTCTAACCCAAAGCAGATTTTAATCAAGAGGATCTTTGGTCTAGCGACCCTTCGATCTAGTAAACCATTGGTCTAGTGGGTATCACCTAGTTCATGTTTACATAACAGGTTGAACCAATAGATAAGGTTGATCATATGTTGATCCTGATCTATTGCAGGGTTCTAATCCTGGGGTAAAACATGGACCAATTTATTTTCAAGTAATGATGGTCTACTATTGGTATACCCCTTACCTGACGAAGTGGTGATCCTCCCCTCTGTGCATCATCAGAGCTAGCAGATTGCCTGGCTGGATTCTTCAAAATTGTTGGTGTAAATGCAGAGTCCCTGCTTTTGATATTTTTTTGACCTTTCATAGCTGCTATCTTCTTTTTCAAAGGTCTAAAAGAGAATTGAAGTGAATATGGAAGGAAAACAAACTATTCTATGAAGCAACTGCAGAAAAAATACAACATAAACAACAGAAAAATACAACATATGCAACAGAAAGAATGTCTTTCACAAAGCTTCATTTAAAAGAGCTAGGTGCAATGGGGTATTCTTGTGATAACTTGCATAACACGTGCTTTTCTATCAGTTTCTTTTTATAACTTTTCCTAAAACATAAAATGATAAAATGTCATAACTAGCATTCAACTTGACATGATGAAAACTCATAATTTAGTCATGGATGTGGACAGATCTAAATTAAGTTGTACACAAAATAATAAAGGCTGCCATCTTGAAAGGTGTATATAATACCTAGATTGTGCTATTGGAAATGTTAATTTTCACATGAGTATGATTTTACAGCCTGTAACAGGGCATAAAATAAAATTCAAATGGGGCACAGCTAGAAAATCTATCAATTTTTGATAACTTTGTAGGTCACCAAAACTGGTTTCCATGATTTAGTATATGTTTATGCACAACACAATCGATAAATTCTGACTGGTTACCTCACCAAATGAAGGAAGAAACTTGTTCCAAAAATGTTTTTTACACCCTAAAATTTTATTTGGTGTGATTTGAAGGAAATCTAATTAACTTCCTACAGTATCTGAATATGTGTAATTTGGGGAAAATCTTTTTGACTTCATTTCTGAATGTTCTTACATTTTATTATTGGGCTTTATATTTTGATTAAAAAGGGTACCTACAGCTAATACGAAAACGCACGAAAGCAGTTTTGGCTATCAGCAGAGGTTCATTTTCAAGAGGCACTTCGGCCATTGAACAGAGCATGCTGGCCATGATCTATCATCTTATATGCTTTTTTTTATTGTTACAAAATCTAATCAGCTCTTTCTGAAAGGATACATGTCTCAAATCACAAATAGATCTATAATGCATTATTGCATGTGAATATAATACAGAGTGAAGGGTAGGCTCCTGTGTCAGATTTCACCATACAAACAAATTCATAAATGAAGTGACCTTCCAATAAAAGGTCATTGAGCCTTCACTAACTTTCAACTACATAAAACAAATAGAAAGGTTGGAAAAATGTATAAAGGGCACTATGTGAGGGCTATGAATGGAAGTCTCTGGTGTCATTATGTACCTGGCAACATTTGTTAAATTGGGTGAATTCAGAATTTCAAGAAAAGAAGTTTGTTATAAACTTGCAATTATCGAGGACCACAAGAGCAAGTGTCAATGCTTGTGACCTTGAAGGGCAAGTACTGCCCCCTGATTTCAAACAGCCCCTCCAACAACTCCAATACATACCGTATGTATGATGCTTTTAACTAATTTGATAATATTAAAGTAACTGAACTGTTCAGTTTACTTCATGTGGGTAATCTCTTGTTCACTTCTTAGTGTTTGATCTACAGTATGCAAGCCTCTATGACATACCAAGCACCCCCTGCAATTAACTTTATGGTTACCTTCAATATTCAATCTTTATGTTTGCACACATCGTGAAAAATATCTATGAGGGGTATTATCATGAAGTTTTCAACCAAAATCTGACCAATCTTTCCAATGATTGCTTTTAAATGTGCAAACAATTGTTACCTATTCAAAGCAAACAGAATGATGGATCAGTCTTTCCTGTGAAAAAGAGTCTTGATAAAGATTTCCTTCCATTAAACATTTCAGATGAATTTTTAATCTTGCAAGATGACAGACTTACTTCATAAAAGGGATAACCATGAAGAAGTTGTTTGGGTTTAGTCCTAAATTCACTCTTGGTGCTTGGTCCTTCTTGTGTACAGGTAGGTCATTTATGTTAAACCATCTTACATGCTTTGAATGAGAAAAAAATATTCCACTTACAAGAAAGCTCATACTAAGGGATTAGAAACTGTGCATCCTGTAGAAAAACATTTTGGCAAAGGGCATAAAGTCAATATTCTGCACAGAATTTTGACCTCATTTAAAGTTGCATTAAAATTTGATTTCAATTAAAAAAGTTTGGTTGATATTACCTCTGTCACTGTACATTCTTCAGTACAGAGCCTCTGGGTAGACAAATTAGCCTGTACAGTGGGAACTGTATAATAAGAGATTTAAATTTCATTTGCACATGAAATTGCACACACCTGTAACGCTTTAGTAAGTTTGAGATGAAAAAATGCAAAGCAAGGAGCAGAGAGCTCTAAAGATGAAGTAAAAAGGAAGAAAAAAGATACAATTCTCCACCACTGTATGTACTTGTTGTAATGCACTATCAACTGAATGACACCGTGCTAGCCCCCTCTCCCCCCCTCCCATGGCCAATCAAATGTGAGTCATTGACCAATGACAGTGTGATGCACATGTCTGTCATTTAACCAATATATATCAGCCAACAGAATGACTGAGAGGCATGTCACATTTAAACTCAATTGTCAGTCACTATAGTGATCAAAGGGTGGATCATTGGAGGTCAATTGTTACACTTTACAGTGATACCAACTGTGATTGTCCTCATTTTGTCAGTCAGTCCACTCTGTCCAGTGACCCACATGTCCCACAAAATTACCATCTGTACATCATTTTTGTGCCTGAAGGGTGTGCTACTGTATTTAATATTTAATTTGCCAGTTACGGAAGTGACTCAGGGATACATCATTCTACACACTTTATCAGCAGCATTGTGGACAATGACTGACCATGTCCAGGAGTAGTGGGGTGCATCGTTCAATTGCTAAATGCCTAATCAGCATGGGCTACCAACTAAGTTGATACAGGTACATTGATCACATGAATATCTCCACATGGACAATTTTTTCCACAATTGATACCAGTACTGATTTGAACATATTACAATTATTATAGCAGGGATCTCACTTCCAAGCCACTACAAATGTATCATAGATTAATCAAATTTGGTCTCCTTCCAAGTCACCATGTGCAATGTAATGTTCTAAAAACTATGAATATTTACCTGATAACTAAGGAATTGAAAAATGCTTGAATGTTTTTTTACTCTTGTGACAGATTCAGAACAGACAAGAGCCCTACTGCCCTCACCTTCTCACTGCAACTCATTTGGGATCTTCAAACTATTTGAAATTTGGAAACACAACATACCAGGCAAACTCACAGTTTTCCTAAATTTAGTAAGTATACCTTCCTTCCTAAAATAGTTTTTCAATAATACTTCCTCCACCATCCTTCTCTCCCACCCCCAGGCCACTGCCCCCAGTCTCTGCCTCTATCCCCAACATGTCAGATGTGAGAATATACTTTTGTTGCCAAATTGTTAATTTTATGCAGTCTGACTCCTTGGTTAACATTTAATATTCAATATAATATATTTACGTTTAGAAACACCAAGAAAGATACTTTTATGTATAAGAGAAGACTTTTGAGATTTGGCTGGCATTTAACATAAATTTGGGGTAACATCATGAAAAAACTGCCCTTAGAACTTAAACTTATATTCGTCTAGGTAGCATAAGGTAGGGCAAATTAATCTTTTTGATTAAATTAAATTTGGATAAGAAGAATAAACCTAGAGTATAGGAATGAAATATTACCGTCAATACAATTTACTTTATCACTTAATTTCCCCGTCACAGGTAGGGAGAGACGTATGGAGGAGGGGGCTGGGGAAAATCCCTCCCATAGGCCTAGTACCCCTAAATGATCCAGTCATTTGCTATTATGTCACAATAAGTTATGGAATGTAACAAGAGTTTGTGTTTCTTACCTTAATTTCTCCCCTTGTCATGGGTTTAAAGACAGTATCCATAGGGACATTAGGAACGATATACAGTCTTGACAAGCCTTCATTGATCGTCAGTTCAATAAAATTTTCAGAATTCAAAAGTTGACTGATATCAAAACCTGTCTCTTCCTTAACCTATAAGAAAAATAGAAATAACCAATCAACAATAAAAAATCCCATGATTGCTCCTAATTTTAAAAAATTTTAAACTTCTTGAATAACCTAACCTACTGTGCAATTGCATTCCTACTTTTTTCTCACTTTTAAAAGATATTGGTGATTAGAGGTATCAATTTTGCGTAGGTCTTAAGAAACATACATTATTTATAACAGGTCATAAATTTTGTAAGATATGTCTTTGTCACTATATTCTCTTCCATTTTGAACAATAAACCCCAAATTCAGTAAAAGAGACATAAGCACTGAACTTCTAGTTCAAAGATCACAAGTTCCACATACCTCTCTAATGGCACACTGGTGAGCTTTCTCATCTTTGTTGACTTTTCCCTTTGGAAAACCCCAGCTGGTTCTTGACAAGAAGCTTTGTACCATAAGGATCTACAATTAAAAATTATCTTAGTTTTACCACTAAAAATGAACTAATTTGAATAAAATAAGGTATTTCAAGCATTGCACCCTTCCTTGTAATGTAACACTAGAATATTTTCATTGTCACTTATAGCAATAAGGCAAGGACTCAAGTGGGAGCTAAGCCAACCCAAACTGCCCTCAACTCAACTATTCCCCTTAGCTGCCCCCAACTAAACCACTCCCCAATATAGGTGCAGGATTAGAACACATCTGCTTGGGGTTCAACCACTCTCGATGCATCTTTAGTGATCTTATGGTGGCCCTTTTCCCTCACAAATTACCCCTTCTTTCTTCAAATCCAGCTTCTTCTCCTGGCAATTGCAAACTTCACCCCAGACCAAAAGGTAGAATGGATACAACTTCTTCATATATGTGTCCTCATATTTCTCTGCATGCAAGATTAGGTTACTTTTACCCGCTCAGCCATTCACTGAAAAACTGATTGATTTAAAATTGTCCCCAACATTTTAATATTGGCAACAACAAGAGTCAACACCTTGGTAAAATGCAGACTTTTGAAAATGGGGACATAAACATACTGTACCTACTTCGCAAACTAACTCTTTATTAAACTGTGGAATGCTTGTTTGCTTCCCCAGTGCTCTAGAGCTATAAGTTTGGAGGAGTATGCTGCCCCCAGTGAAAACTTGCCACCCTTCCAAAAGTAGCCTGTCCTCTCTACAATAAAATTCTTCCCCCTGGACTCACTAAAAAATAACTCATACTTCTACAGTTTCAATTGAAATGTAAGAGAGCATTTAAAAATGTCCCAAAAGCTAAGTACTGCCGAAAGTTATTAACACAAAAAGTGTATTCACCTACTCCATCCAAGATCACTCCCCCCCCCCTCCCCAAATAAAATAACAGTTCATGGGAGAACATTGCTTAATTTCCTCCTTACATATTGCATCTGGTCATCCAGTAAGATGGCTCCATATGTTGGTACATTCTTCTTGTATTCCTTCCATTTAGCATGGATTTCATCAACTTCTGTGGCATGGTCAGACAAAGATGGACAATGATTAAAAAGTATACAGAAGTCAAGGGTAAATAATATAGTAACATTCAGTACTTTGGCTCAAAGGTATCGATATTTAATATAGTAGTCAACATTCACAATTTGGGAGGTACTTCATGCTTCCTACTGTAAAACTCAGGTGAATAGATAACTAAAGGAAGATGAATAGGCTGAATAGCCTGAAATGAATAGGATTAGTAGGTGTCTATTTACTTTAGTTCAAGGTTGGTTAACATTATGTATATACCCATAATTTAAACACAAATTTAGGAAATTACTTACCACTGTTAATGGGAAAACGCAGTCCTCCCCCCCCCCCCCATCTTAATTCAGGAATGGTTTCATACCTCATGTGACAACATTTTTGTTATTTTGCTAAATTGATGCAGAATAACTCCTTGGTTTACTTTCAATATTCAATAATGAAAGATATTGTGAGTGAAATCATAGGAGAATCTGTCAGATTTAGCAGATTTTTTAAAAATAAACTTGGGGCCATTGCTTTCTTTCTTTAAGTTCTAGCAAAAAGACTGAATGACTTAACGGAAGTGAAGGAACTTCAACAAAACATAATCCTTCTGTACTGAAGCAGAAAGACAGAAGTAAGAAAAACCAACAAGAAACATGTATAAAAATTTACTGTAGCAATTACCAAATTTTTCTTTGTGCTTGGGGCAATGTTACATCAGAGGTACAGTACTATAAATGAAGAGAAATTGAATTGAAGAGAAAATGCAGTGGCCTAATTTTTTTGAAACATTAGCTAACTCATACAATTTCCGCTTTTACTTCCTAAACAATTATCCTTAACAAGAATATTTCATTTTTAAAGATACAGTACTGTATGAAAAATTTTCCCTTTAAAGGGGCCATTGCCTCACTCCCAACATCTTAAGGAATATGTATATATATTTCTAAATACAACTGTGGACTATACTTCAATTTTTAAGTTCAAACTACAGTATATCATCACTCTGATTGGTCAATGATGACTTATGCAGAATGCTGCAAGTCACCCAGTACGCAATAGTATACCACAGCACATACAGCAGTGATACTGTGTGGCTATAGCCTTGGGCAATTAAAATCCAGTACAAACCATTGTAGCCTCATGGAAGAGTGTACTAGAAAGGTGCTTTTCTTTTTAAATTGAGGAGGAGCAAGAAGTAAACTCAGTAAGGAGAATCACTTTTTGTCTGGGGAAAGATTTGTTGGCCTTTAAACATTAGCATAATTACACTCCTTTCAGCATACATTTTGTGCTAAAATCACTGAGATATCAAACTCTGGTAGACCTACTGAACTAACTTGCACACACAAACACAAATTCATGTTTAGAACACAAGCCAGTCAAATTTTAGTTATAGGCTAATGAAAAAAACCTTTTTTTTCTGCAAAAAAGAAAACTGGCAGAAGAGTAACTTAAAAATTTAAAGAAATATTTGAGGGTGGAACATGATGGCTCATAACTTGAGGCCAGACAGCAAAGATTTCTTCTTCTACAGTAAGCTACAGTAGGATTTAATAGAAGGTTTTTCTGTGACCATCATGTTTGGCTTTTCTTCTCATGTATGCATGCATACATGCATTTAACACTGGGTAAAGTTTCATAAAATACTATGATTTATGGTTTCATTTCATTTTTTCAAAAAACCTTTGCAGGGATTTAGCAAACTTAGTCACAAAAATGTTCAAACTGGGGCTGTTTTTATTTTATCTTTGAGAATATTAGACAAGTAGCAAAGGATATTGATTCTAGCAAAGTCCCGAATGCCAAGGGCTGGGAGGCTTGGTTGTTCAACTCTGTAGAAGTCTATGTAGAACCAGTGGGCTAGCTCAATCTGAAAGAAAGCTCGAACCAAATCAGAGCTTTCTTCTGTTGGAATGTTCAAGATGAAACGACTGCGAAAGAAAGAAAGAATGCCATGAGTAGATAATACAACGTCAAATATAAAACAAAAAGGAAACATCTATAGTACTGTCCAAGTGCGGTTATGTGTAATAACATGTTAACAAAATAATTATGAGGTTTCACTTTTCAGGGAATAATTAAGTAGTGACCCCATAGGCGAATGGGACTCTTCCAATTTGAGGGGGGGCAGAAAATTTTTGCCAGAATCTCAAAAAAGGTGCCCAAATCAAGGACGTGGATCCATCTCCAAAGAATGGGGGAGGGGAGATTTTCACTATATGCGAATTGTCTCCTGGGAGAGGGGTCTAAGGGCGGGGCTACCCCCTCCCCTTTCGAAAATTTTTGCTCATGTAAGGTGGGATAGATGCAAAATGGTGCTAAATTTGAGTTGGATATATTTCCACAAATTCCTACTTTTTTAGGAAATCTTTTCATCTTGCTTGTTTAAGTGAATTTTTTACTGAGTTTTTGGGGTAAATCAGAACCACAGTGTGAAGTAAGTGAACATTAAATTGTTAGACTTCATATACCATTAGCAAGTTTACTCATATCTTATATACCATTAGCAAGTTTACTCATATCTTATGAAATTTGGATATGGAAGTGATTAGGACTGTGCATGTCAGAGCCTTTTCGAAAGTCTGATAGAGGTAATACTGGCACATAACTACACGCGCACGAAGGCACGCAAAAATTTTTGGGAATTCCATCAAAAATTCAGAAACTCAGTAGAAATTTGGGCAATCTTTTCACTTTTTCTTTATCTCTGCCGAAATTTCACCTATTCTGTACCCGAATTTTGGTCAATTTTTTGCCCCAATTTTCGACCTCAAAAAATTTGGGGGGGTAGTCTTCCCCCTGCCTTGTATGCTTATGAGTGACCTCAAGTTTACTTTGAAACATCAGCTTAAAAATTTACAAATTTCTTCACGTACAAACTCTACATGTTGGACTGTCATGGCAATTAATCACAAAAAGTTGCATGTGGAACATTTAACATTTAAGAAATAACCTACTGTACTACCATATCAATTAATCCCAAGACTCTTTTTTCACCTATTTTTTATCTATCTTAACATCAGTTGTGAATGTTACTAATTTTTTGTCCCTCATACCTTATCTAAAACCTTTTTTTCATTGTTTAAATCTGTGAGACCCTGTGTTCGATGTCAGTCATTTCAATGTTTCTCACTAATAATTCTCCAATTAGTTCTATATGACGATGACTAGGCCATACAGTATGCAGGATAGTCTGACAATACATTAAAAGAAGGGTCTAAGTTCAAATCAAGTTTTGATATATTAAAGGGGTACTTATTCTAAGCAATCTGGTGAAATTCCCGTTGAAATCCGATGTGTGGTTCTCAAGATATCAGCAGATCA
>WURT03404431.1:8275-23107 GCA_009936505.3 Holothuria glaberrima | reverse complement strand
AGGTGAAGCCCTTTTCTAACGATATTTTTCTAACGATTAACGCAACTAACGTCCGATTTATTCTGAGCTGTACTGTACCTAGTCTGCCTACAATCCCTTACAGATGGAAGTTGATTGAACAGTTTAGCTCAGTGATTCTCAAACGTGGCCTTTTGGGCCGCATGTGGCCCCCAGGCCTTGTCGGTGCGGCCCCTATATTGATTTTAGGTTTTGAGAAAATCACATACGACACAAACAAAACGTAGACAAGAAGGAAATTGAATTATGTAAATATAAAGTCACTACTTAACTCCTTCCAAATTTGGTCTTCTGAAGTCATGATAGGGCCACGTAACAGACTGTGAGGTATACTGCTTGTTCAGCCATATCTAGCCCTACCAAACCTGCTAATTTCATGTGCCTTTGTTGTTGGCAATCATATGTTATGTACACGGTGGCATGTATGTATGTAGTGGTGGATTCCGGAGTGGTTGTTTATGGTGTTTGTAGTAAGAAAGCTTGTAAAAAAGATATAGCCTATCCTGGAAATTTAATTGCGACATGAGGTGACTGTACGAAAAACGTATCGTGTTGAACGTTTGTTGATCATTTGGTTAGGCCTACTGAAATTAAAATTTCTGCTATTTAAATATCGGTACTAACAATGTGTTTGCGACATTTTATAATATGTGCTCTCCCTCTTTGCATAGTTCTGTGAGATGGAATATTATCATGCAATCAAAGTTTTTCGCTTGGGAACTTGCGGTCCTTGTATTCAGTGGACCAAATTTCTATCTGACTGGGTTCTAGCATAACTGATAAAGAGCTTCTTAACATACTGGCCACTAACACAGGGTAAGTGAAGAACTGTTGTGAGTTCACCTGTTTCAGAGTGTGGTTTTCATTGGCAACCTACTCAGTTTGGAATGCCAGATAATTTCTCTAATACTGAAAATTGACGCAAGATATAAACATCGAAATGACCCATGATAGATGCAGGATTGTAGACAGGTGGCACCAGAAGAAGTGCAGGGGACACAACCCCTTTTGTCGGGGGAAACTCTATTTTCATCGAGGAGCCTTGATGAGTATGATAAAGATTGTAATCCCCGACGTTCGATGACGACCAGCCCAGCAACAATTTTCTTGATTTTGCCCTGAGTGGGCATATTGCCCCATAACGACCACCATTAACATATTTTCTTCCATGATGACCCAAAAATTTTCGGCGCCCTTGGTGCACCAAAACTTTGCATTTGTCATCCTTTCAGAGTTCGGCTGCGCCTTCAGGAGTTTGACCACCACCTGGCGCCACCAATGATTGAAGAGGCAAATATGTGGTGAAGCGTGCGTTTTCCTGCAATCTAGAGAGCCTGGAAAGCAAAATTTTCTCACCTCAGCCCCTACCATGGTGGGGTTGAGGTCAGACTACTCCTGTTGGACACCGCATAAGTACAACCCGCCCTCTTCACAGCTTAAGGATCCGCTTCCTATGAAAACTTCGTTCCTCCGCCTCTGTATAACGTAAATATATGGGATCTACAGTCAGGCTTTCGCCATTTCCAATTTTTGTCCTCTCTCAAAACAAGACAGCCTTGCTGGCCGCCCTCAACCTCTTTCCAGCCCCTCCATTTGGCCCTCAACCTCAAAAAGCTTGAGAGCCACTGGGAACTTTAGCTGGAATAGATCAACTTGAAAAAGCATACTGTGGCTGCTACCATGGCCATCATTCTTAAAAAGAAAGCAAGACTGATTTTGAAGTTCTGTTGTCAATAGGATATTTTAAGATTAACCACATACACATACAGTGGCAGTATTGTGAGCACAGGGATATGAAAGTACTACAAACAAGCTTTTATGTACAAAAAAGAAGGAAAAGCAAGGCTGTTTTGAGAAATGTGGCTTTCCATCTTAAAATCAGCTTATGAAAGCTTTGATACTCTTTTAGAATTTCTATGACCTACATGAGATGGTGTTTCTTGCAAGATGTACATCTTAAAGGTGGATGAAAATAGCTTTCACAGATGACTTGGAAATCTGGACAAACCTTATAGGAATTGAACTAGCAGTGAATAAAGTAGTCACTAAGCATAACCAAAAGGTTGTTTTTTCTTCAGAAAAATTCGAGAATTTTACAAAATCTTGGTGGTTGCAACAAAAGTAAAAAGACTATTTCATTGATCAATTGATCCTGGCCGGGTCATACCAAAGACTTTAAAAGTGGAACCTACTGCCATTGTGTTTGGTGCTCAGCATGAGTAATGGAGTAGGGAAAACAAGCCAGTGAGCCACAACTGGAAAAAAGGCTGTGGCCAGCTCGACTTTAACCAATTGGTTAGAAACTGGGCCGTAAAACCTCATCTAACTAATTAACTTCATTGATCAATATATAGCTGCATAGGAATTTTACTCTGAATTTTCAGTTGATTCAGGTAAAAACTGTCATTGAAAGAAGGAACACAAATTTATTATGCAACATTTTTAAGTAGACATTTCATGTTCCCCACAATTTTTTCTGATACTTTTCTTTATATTTTACAATTTCCAGCTTCTCATTGCTACAACTTCTCCTTCTAAACTCAACAGACTGAAAAAGGGGAATAACCAATTATTTAAAGGAAATAACCTAAAAGATAGAGAGTAACTCTTACTTGATTTAAATTTTTCAGTGAAAAGTTGGATTGGTCCCTTATCCGATTTTTTACATGAATTTTCAACCTAAGCATTTAAGAGGATAATGGAATCCCAAACCTGCATATTTTTTTTTTGCTGCTCCTATCCCATTTCAAGCTCAACACCAGACAGCTCTCAAAGTATCCTAGACTTAGATGATATAATTTCTACATAAAAGGCAAAACCTCTCCCATTTGCAAGTTTTACAGACAGTTGTATATCTATACATTTACGTTTCATGTGGTGTGTGTACATACACACACCCACACATACACGCCCAGACAGGCTTCCTCAACCTCACTAAACGACCTAACCCCCCCTCCCAACCTTGACTTCTGCCAGAAAGTGAGTGTGATATCTCTGTAGTCTACTGTAGACCATCATGTCTCTCATTAAAACATGCCATAGGTGTAAGAAGCTGTTCAAGACTAGGTGATGAGGGTTGCTTTTGACTGCCATCCTGGGGAGAGGGGAGGGGGAGTCTAAACTGAATATCTGAGGGTCCTTAGATGTAATTTGGTGCAGTATATTTAAGGAAAATAACTGCCAATATTTGACATTTTTATAGACTAAACAAATAAGGGGTTTTTTGTCTTTAGATTGAGGGGTGGAAGCCCACCTCTGCTCCACTACATTTCTGACTACCCCCCTTCCTGCTTCCTATGCCTATGATTCATGAATTTTCAAAAGATGTGTGAACAAAATGAATTATCAAAATTACCCATCTTTTTATACCATTCCACCCAAACCCTACATCCACCACCCCCCACAATTCACAAAAGTACCCTTAATATATGTGTACACCAGTATGAAAGCAACCACAGGTTTGGCTCATCTGAGGCAAAAGTATACAGTAGGGCGGACATTTCCCAATAATAACACAATCTGTGAAGATAGGTTTAATAATATAAGAGAGCTTACATTATAGCTTGGCTTGGATCCAGTTGCTTCTCTCTTGCATCCAAACACTGACAGAACACACTCACAAGTATACCACAGAGATGAGTTATTAGAAACATTGGATTCCACTGGAGCAGTGTAGTTGTGACTAATCCTCTGGACCACATGCTCCTTTGACAGTCTGGGTTGTATCAAAACAGGCTGTATCTGTGTCATGTGTAAGCTTGAGCGCCTTCTCCCCACAGCACCCAAGTTTTCAAGGCCACTTCTTTGTGTGGCCCACATTTTAGATGTTAGTTATTGGCACATCCAGGATATCTCATAAATATTGCATGACTAGGAAAAATTTTCAAGACCACATTCTACATGGCATCACCATCACAGTAACTGATAATTTTCTTCAGTTTTCTGTTATCAGTTCCCAGCCATCACTTCTGTTGTGAAGGAGCAATATGCCAATTCCACATCACAATCCTTGAAAATAATTTTTGTGCTTGCAATTTTTCATTAAATGCTCAAAAGTAAGCAACAGTGATGCCAAAGTGTCCACCATTCTGCCCCACACGTCAAATGAATGGTAAGCATCCTTATTCATTCCACTGGAATCATTCTGATACGATAGAATGTAAGAGGTAAATCAATTCCAAAAGACTACAAATCACCTTAAAACATGTCTTGGTCAAAGAAATACTTTGAACTTTTCTATCATAATACAACAACTGCCTTCTAGTATTTCAAAATTCACATCATGATAAAAACACTGACAGACAAGCAAGCTTTGAAAAACTACTCAATTTTACAGCTACATTCATTGGTGGCATCTTTTACAAAGAGATCTAAAAATAAATCCATATATTTCTGGATAAACACAAGAACAACAAGCTAAATTGTTTCTATTGCCAACTCTTCCACCATTGCCATAAGTGTAGTGCTTTTTTTAGCTGTTATCCAAAATTGAAATCCTTGTCAGGTGTTTTGCCTTTACGAAAGGTGTTTTCAAATGGGGAACACTGCACTTTGCACGCTACGACTCTACCAATACTGTCATCTCTACCTTTCTACAACCTGCTTCTAACTAGCATGTCACATCACTTTGCACGCTACTAATCTACCAATACTGTCATCTCTACCTTTCTACAACCTGCTTCTAACTAGCATGTCACATATGCTGTACTTTATTTCCAGGGCTTCTTCTAACGAAGAGTCACCAGAGTAACACCTCCAAGTATTCCATTCAGCTCTAATGAAGCTTCCTGTACCTTTCTGAAACCTTGTATCAGAAAAGGAGTCAACATTGATTTTTCTGTTTTTCTCTCCAAAATCCTTAATTTAAATATCAAAAGCAAGAAAAATGCAGAGAGAAGAATTGATTTCATCCAGAGGCTTGGAATAAATTTCAAAAATCGAACAAGGTATTTTAGTTCATCTACTGCCAATAACGATAAGGTTGTCAATCAATCAATAAACGTGTTTCAACAAAGATAACATTTCTCACAGAATTTCAAAGCAGACTTGATAAAAAAGGTAAGGAATTTTCAAAGTCTGTCCAATGTTTAATAAAAACATACTGCAGAAACACCAGTTAAATTGTCTAAAACAAAGACTCCAATGATGAAAGGACAAGAGTTCATCTACTTTAGACAGAACTTACATTGATAACACATTTCAATAAAGAAACTCATCCATTGCATGCCTTTGAAGCTCATAACACTCTTGGAAAATCCAAAGATTCAAGCAAGACAGGCTTTGATAAACAATGCAAGAAACAATTACATCCAAGGTGGGAAATTCTAATCGAAAAATATCACCCAAGTGTTGGACTCAAGGACAAGCTCCGAATCTGGCCATAACTGATGCAACTTGTTCTCTGGGTGACGAGTGAAAGGGAGAGAGGCTTCCTAATACTTCAAGATGTAAGTATTCCAGGGTACCTTTCTATCTTTGTCAGATGCATGTCACCTAATTATGGCTTAAAGGTACACCCAGACAAACTTTCAATCCAACCATGTAAAGAAAGTTACAAATCAACTCATGAGAAAGATGCACGTCAACTACAAATGTCTTCCACAAACTGAGATAAAGTGTGCTATGTAAAGAGAACTAAATGCAGAAAAAGCCATTAAAGTAAAGTCACACGATTCAGAAGGTTCTTCCAAACCAATCTCCAAGCAGAGTTATGAGTCTTAATCAAATAAATGACTGTTCTCATTTCGTAACCAACCACGGTGCTATGAAACTACTGTAAATTAAACGAGCATAACTCACGCTCTTGCAAAGGTCAATGAGTCTGCAAATTTTCCTTTTCGTAAGTGAAAAGGTGAGAATCTATGGTGAATGGTGTTTGGTCAAAACATTAGTCATTCCGTATAATTAAATACTAGAATGACTGTTGACTGAATCTACCATAGTTTTACTGTATTCATAGATGAATGTAACCTGCCATACTTTCCTAGCAACAAGAGATAACTATTTTGATTTCTTATTTCTCTCTCTCACTCTACTCTAGGCTTTCTCCATTCAACTAATTGCATTTCTTTCAAATACATTAGAAAGTATCTATATTACAGTCATCCTTAGATCATTTTGTCATGAATTGTGTTTTTAGAAGGGTGTTAAACGAGACTTCTTATCATCTCAATACTGTGAAGATCTATGTTATATGCTTGGCCAAACAGAAATGGGGATCTTTAAGAAATAGCAGTTGATATATCAAAAGTAAAATTCCGAAGAAAACTAACATTCCTATTTTGTATTTCACTAACAACATCCAAATTTATGACAGGCTTTGTGCAGACAGGTAAAGAATTGAACAGCATGAAACAAAGGAAAGGCCAATTTTTGGTCAAAACTTAAGTCTAAATACCCAAAAAAAAAGGAAACATGAATGCAAGGGCATGGATTGATTAGGGTTGCTATTTTGCCCCTAAGGCATATAAAGTTTTAGAAGTCCACTTCTCAGGATGCATTTACAGTATGAATATTTTACAGTTTTGTTGAATAAAACTGGTAGTAAATTTTAAAGAAAAAGAGAACATTGCCTTTAATGTGAAGCCATACAACTCACCTGCTTGCTTCAAGTTCACTTTTGGTAGAAATTGTGTCAACTTCAACTGATAATATCTTGTGAACGGAACATGGGAAATAAATGAAAATTTCACAGAATGCTTAGAATGTTCCTCTTTAACATATCAAACATATTTAGGTCGACACTATTCTTTTAAAACTCTGCTAAATTGTGTCAAAACTGATTACGGGTATGTGTAAATCTATTTTGGTTACATTTACTGAGAACAATTATTAATTCCAGAATTTCTGCATACTTTCATTATCAGGAAAAATTTGCCTCTTGAAGTGATTGTCACCTCTGAGATTTGCAAAAAATCCCCTACCTTTGTCGATCAGGGTGCATCATCCAAATACTGAAATATAGCCTGATCAACCAAACCTAACCACTTCCCCTTCCCCACTCCATTCCACCTCTCATTCCCAGTTTATTATGAGAGCACTAGGGGGTGCTTCAGACCCCTTATCTCTACCACATAAGTGACCTGACACAGTTCTGTACAACAGTCGTGATGGTGGAGGGAGTGCACATATATGGCTATTGTGGTGGTTTGCACACAGAGGAGGCTACATTGCTACATATTACACAAAAGTACTTTAACTTATTCCCAAACAAACATAGTGCGTACTTATCCACATATTTCTACTTGTGTTTGCCTACCACCACAACTTGGTCCTTACAGGCATGTTTTTACCTGGTATACAATGCTACTTCCACTAAAAGAATTTTTAAAGTTTATAAACATAAAAGCATTGCAACCTGCATGTAGTTTTTAATTCTGTTTATCAATGGTTTCCTGTTTTACCTATCAGGTCTTGGTAACTACAATACACAGCAAAGGAGCATGCACGGAAGTTTTGGCAATGAAAAAGTTATCACACCCTGACCTTCCGAGACCATACCTGCAAAGCTTACTCAAACTACTATGGAAAAGTCTTTCTAAGGTTTTAATCTTTAGATGAAATTATGTGTACTATACAGATGTAGTGACTGTTAACACCACTCTGCCAGGGCCAAAAAAGTAAGATATAACTAGCAGTACAAGTGTTTACAATACTTCAATGGTAATTCTTAGTACCGATTTACAACAGCAAAACAACACTGTTACTGGACACAAATAAGTACGCTACAACACTTTGGGGCACAGACATCCTCTAAACTTGAATAGCCAATTTTAAGGAATATCTACAAAATAAAAGCCAAAACAATAGAACCAACAAACTTCACTTTACTCAAACCATAGGATATTCAGCAACCAGTGAAAACTTGGAACATATTCTTTCTGAGAGAGACTAGAACATGCTTCAACCTGATTACAACATGAGTCAACTCCACAAATGACCTTTCTGCTACAGTATAATTGAGTATTAATTAAAACTACAAAAACACACATACATCATACTAATTATGATTAATGCCAAAAAAAAAGATTGCATAAACATTAAAATTTTAGGTGCTATCAGCAATCTGGCAGGAAATTACAGATGTTGTTATGGCAACTCTTTACTTTCTAAATGTAGATCAATGAATACACTCATCTTATTGAGATGAGTTAACTATGTTGAAATTATCTTCACTAACACATGTAAATTATAAGTTATTGCTCTATGACTCCAAGTCCTATCAATTTTCAACTTTTCTTTTTGTAAAACTCAACCATTCAGGAATATTTCCAAGGACTAACTAAACACTGAAGACTTCCAGGCATACTTAACACCACTGTAGAAGGCATATAAGACAACAAACTGGTAATTAAAGAACATGAAGTATCCTTGAAAATGATCAATGATCAGAGAATCAAAAACAGTTTTTGTAAATCTGACATTACCTAAAAACGTAATTCCCATACACCACAAGTATTGCAATCAAGCAATGACTGCAAGAAAAACCTCGCCAGAAAAATTTTTCTTATTACTGAGCTGCACATTCGAAACCTAGGACATGTCACTAGTTAAACACACAAACCACACTAGAAGGAAAAAATGATCCTTTCAAAATTCATCACAAAATATAGAAATCTCCAAAGTGAAGGGGTAGCATTGCAGGATACCCAACACACAAAACGTCAAGACTTGACCCTTTCAATTTTCAATCATGGTGGTTTATCATTTTACTCCTGTCTCTTGGATGATGCATCAACATCAGTGAGATGGATGCCTCTTGGAAATGCTTCCTCTTTCACAAGCACAGAGAGAGGCCAACTCAAACATTGAAACTAGAGAACTCACATTTCCTGCAACCATGAAACACTCCCAAATTGCATCTCTTCTCCTGAACATACAACCATTTATGTTGACATTCCCAGTAATCAATGAAAGTCACTTTGCCAGAACTTGCAAAAGAGCAACTAAAAAGCTGAAATGTTTTTTTCTGTCAAAAGGGCCAACATACTGAACATCATAATTGTGTAAAATATCCATGCAGAGCACACACTAACACAATGACAGCTAAAGTCGCCTTTCGACTAAGTAAATTTGCTTCCAAAGTTAGATATTCCAAGAATGACTTTCTGATAATGGTAAAACTCTCTCGTTAAATCAATGGGAGTGTATGAAACACCTTTAGCAACACTTGACACCATATATGTAGAATACAGGGAGAAGCAAGAATATGTAACTTATCAATCAAACAGCTTTACTCTGAGGCTGCCTGTCTCTAGAAGCGCCCCTGTTGTGAATATTTTGTGAAACCAATCATCTTGGGGCAACTCATGCGAGACCAATGGCTCAATGACTAAAAAATTCAATAAGAGAGTGTCATTTGCCAGATGCACGACAGTCCAGATCTAACAGATCAGTTTCCTCCTCTAAAATATGAATTGAGAATGCAGTCTTTTTTCACAGAATAGACCAATTGAAATTCTGGGCAGTAAATAATATGACGTACACCTAGTATTTTCTTTTGACTTCTCAGAAGTAAAACTGGTCTTAATCCAAGTCCTCATGAAAAGCCAAAACACTTGAGTTGTTCAGGGCCTCTTACATTGTCCAAGCTACATAATGTGAATTTCATGCCACTAACTACTACTTCTTTCATTAATGTATGGTTCACACTCAATTGATCATTCTCACCTAAATGAACTATCTGGCTTGCCATGTGTTTAATGGATTAACTGCAGGAAAATATTTAACAAGACTGAAACAATTACCCTTTCAAACTTTCAAAACCCAAGTTTGGCTCTATTCCATTCAACAAATTTGGTAATTATCTCAATATGGACATGTTGAGTTCAACCAACAACCAAAGCAAGAGATAATGCAGCATTTCAAATGCTCTGAAATATCCTAGAAACATGAAAATGGAATTCACAGAAACTCATGAATCTATATAACACTGTCAGATAAATGTTCAGACATGCATTTAAGAAGATCTGTCTCATACAAAAATGAAATTATGGATACCACAAATGTTGAAATGTCTGCACAACTGATTGGAATAGAGAGTTGAGAATTTCAAACTGAGGATATCTGAACTATTCTTCAGCACTGAAAACTGTACAGTAGTTTTGCACAAGATGGTGAGCAAAGATTGCATGCAACCCACTTCGAGAGTGAAGAAAATTTTATCAGGATCTTGCACATCACATAAATAGCTCTAAACCATGTAATTTATAGTAGAAACCTTTATCATCATAAACTTTTGAAAGACATCACCATACGGCTATGGGAATTGACTTTTAATCCTGTGGAAAATCTAAAGAAGCATTATTTAACACCAAATCAAAACATGAATGTGAAACAGTTATCTCACAAAAACATCTCAAAGCAGAAGAAAACTGTGTATTATTCCACTGGAAGCTAGATAAAATAACATCTTGCAATTGTGTCACAATCCTCTCCAACCATGCTGTTGGGAAGATGTTTAAAAACAATTTCAAGGAAATACAGTGGTACAAAATAGATCACAATCCTATATTTACGAATAAAGTAAAACACACTATGCTGAGAAACATCTCCCGCCATGGTAAAGACACATCCAATTTATTGCTTTAAATTCTGAAGTAAACTTCTCCATAGTGTAGATCCAAGCATGACATTCGTAAGTCCATGATCCAAGTCAGTCAGACCATACCATGTTTATGCTCCACTAGTAAGACCCACAATGAGAAGAATCACCCCCATCATTCAAGACAATCACATGGCAATAATAAACATTCCAGTACAGGTTTCACTGAGAAAATACAGCAAAACGGTTTTTCTTCCCACCACAAAAATACATACTTCCATGAGACATTTCCGGCTTGCAAAAGGAAAGTCCTTACTTTTTAGCCTCAAGGGGATTTAGAGATTGGTATGCAGAAAAACAGGAGTCCTTGCCCCTTCTCACAATTAAAATGCCTCAAGTAATGTTGAATTACAATAATTGAACAAACATACTTTGCACAACCTTTGAGACACTAGTCTGTATAATCTGTGACTCACTATCAAAATGCAAATAAATTGTATTTTCATTCCCACAGAGAGATGTGCGAAATAATTACTTTATCCATTTAGCAACTGATGGAACTCAAAATGGTTATAAAGAATACAGATGAAATAATCTTTAAATGAAATTACAACCCAATGGAACAGTCTCCTCAGAGACAGATTGAGCTAAGATACTTTGCCTATTTAGTGCCATTTCATGCAGACTACCTGAACAAATCTGCAATGACGGATACGTGACTCATAAATTTGTTTATATTACTGTATCAAAATCCATTATTAAATTGTGACTTGAAGAGGCAGGGGATACCTTTCCTGTAATGGATGTTACTAAAACCTTCAACAGTCAGGAATGAGGATGCAGGTTGCTTCAGAGTCTAGGACATCAAAATTAGATTCAGTACGCCATAATTTAATTTTCAATATGTATGGAGAAATGATGGGCATTTTATGGGTATGAGGCTCTCTACAGTGTTAAGGGATAGTGGGATATATTTGTTTTACAGTCTGTCACACTAAAATCCACACCTCTGTATTTATACTGCACTTGAAATATATGAGGGGCAACGTAGCTTATTTAATATCCTACATGTACATTACCCTTTTGATTGGCTTCTGCATATGGCTGAAATTGCAGAACGGTACAGATTATTTTGCAACCCTGTACAGATTTTAAAAGGTATTAACAGGACTGGCAAAAAGTTTTATTTTCAAGGAAATGTGATTTCCTACATTCCCCACAAATAGCCAAAATTTCCTGGAAGGTACTTTCCAGGTTCTAGTTTCTGCACCGAGGGGGTACTATTAAGGGTAGTCTTGGTACACTGCTCACAAATTGTGGCAGAGCCACTAGTAGGGAAGGGGTCAAAGGAGGAGTTGTCAATGTACTAAACTCATGTTCCTTCTCCCCTCTTACCCTTCTACACACAGTAACTGTAACAATTTTTCAGTGCACATCCCAATGCATCTCAGCAAGTCAAATTTCCTACCACTCATTGCACATTTCTATGTTCAAGAAAAGCTCAATTTCCCTCCTCCTGCCAAAAACCAAAAGTTCCCAGCTTCTCCCCAGATTCCCCTTCCTCCACCCATGATAAAGAGTAGGTATGATGCAAACCTTTGTCCCATCCATCCCAAGATTAGCAGCTTCCCCCCTCCCTATTGTCACCCAAACTTGTGGTCCTGGAATGTTGTACTACTGAAGTCAACCTTCACATGCTAAAGCAAAAACTGTGCAGGAGGGTACACAGATGTCAGATCTACATGGATACAAGTCATCTTGCTGACATTTACAACAGCTTGCATAAATAAATCACGAACCAATGTAACGAAGATTACGTAAGGGTAGAAATCATATCAGTTCAGCCTCTCACTGACAGTAACTATACCAAAGCAACATGATTATTCATCTTCTTTACCAACAAGATAGGGTTGTAGCATGTGGAAGGAAGAAGGGGATGGCTTTCCCCTGAGATCTCCAGCCCTTGGATGAAAGTTTATTAGACTAAGAAAAACCCTGGTAGTACTGAAACAGTCCTCCTGAAAATGATCTTTAAATCCTCATTACCTAGGAAATCACATTTTCTTGTTTTTTTTTTATTTTTCCTTTTTTTTTTGTCTCTTAATTTTGAAAGCATAAAAATTTTAAAGAATATTTAGGTGCAATTAACAAAGTCTAGAAACAATAACTTGCAGCAATCTGGAAGGTATTTTTGATAAAAAAATTCTTAGTACAATAAGTGTCAACCAATGATGGCACTCCACTTAGTCTGGTAGACAACACTGTTAAGCAGTATAAAACTTTACAGGGAAACATATAGTAGCTTTAAAGTGCCATCTTTACTATAACAGAAACCAACTAAACACAAAAGGCCAATGGAATGAAACTGGTATACTAGCTTTTCAAATTTGAAATTTAAATTCAACTTAACCCTAATCATATGGTTTCTGAAAAAAACTCCCACTAGAATCAAGGTTAAGTGAGCAATTAACTTGTACATACAGACTGTGAAGTAAGTCACCATGCTGGTTTCCATCATAATATGCTGTCAAATTGAGTATATAATTGAACTGAATTTCCTCATGGTGACCTGATGCTTGTATTATGGCTTTCAAAATACTTAAAACAATACTTCTGGTTTAGAGTCCACCTCTCTGTAGTAGTCCTTATAATTGTCAAAGATTAAGTATAAGAACTTGCCATCGATCATTTTCCATGCAGTAAAATCTCTGGATGAATTTAATATCCAGTTATTATCACTATTTTCTGAAAGACGTAAAAAGTCCTGAGTGATTCTGGCAAGTTTAAGAAGAAATGAAGCCTCTTGATTGATTTATCATACTGGTGCTAGAAAATTTACAGAGCACAAGCTTGTAATCATTGTGTTCCTGGGAATAATTTATCTGTATTATCTGGTTAAAGGGCGCACATATGAAAAGGTGCTATTTCAAGAAACTCTTCAGATGGGTAAATGGTACTGCTCATAATGATGTCTAAGGAACAAAACAAGATGGTATTGCACTTCTATTACATGTTTGTTTGACATTTCAATACCTTTGAGGGAAGTAACATCATACTTGGAGAGAATCCAGCAAAATCTTAAAAAACAATAGGCAGGTCAATTGTAAGTATGTATACTTGTACACACTTACACAGTTTTTTTTCAGTAAATACTGAGTACTGTCAGCAATATATATGTATTGTTGGTAATAACATGTTTGCCAGGATTTAACTGCAGGGGGTAAGGAATACATGATTCACAAGTCCAAAGTTTTCCTTTTGGGAGAATACTTTATTACCACTCGTTTAATTTTGAGCTTAACTATAACCTGGTGTCCCAAGTCCTTAATATCTTCACACATGTACGAAACCAGTAGTATGACAGTAGGTCTGTTACAGGAAAGAGAAGAATATGGGATTTTAATCAAGTTGGCCTATATGTAACAGGCATATCTGTGATGATGGATTGCAAACGATGAAAATGTAGTATTTACCTTAAATTTCTGAACAGCCCAATATTTGGAAAGGCATTGTTTCATCTTACCAGAACATCCAAGTTAGTACAGTGATGTGAGCAGCTTGGGGCCTCCTTAAAGTTGGTCTCATTACCAGAAGTTGGATTAAAATGCAATCAAACACTTACAGGTTGTGCAATTTGTAAAACCAACGGATTGATGCTTATGACAAAAACTTCATGCTTCAAGAACTTTGATGAACAGTTGATTGAATACTGACTGTGATGACCAGTAACCATAAGTCCACTTGATGGCACACTTGAACCATTTAGCAAACTTAAAAATGCAAGACAATCATGATTTAGTAGGAATGACCACCAAACACTGAATACGTCAATAATCTCACAACGAATAAACTACAGCAACCATCTGCAATTGTATGACTTGATCGGCAATTAAAAGTCTGTCGATCACAAATTCACGTTTTACTTCACAACCAGAAGATACACACAAATCCTGCCCCAAGGAATGAGACAAGTACATGATATGTATGCTTTGCTAACTGTTGCTGTATGATTTTAAGACTAAATGAAACAAGCTATTTTTGTCTCCCTAAAGGCTACATATCTTGCACAACAACTGATGGAACATGTGATGTAGTAAAAGGCAGATCAGATGTGTACCTCCCACCTTTCCAATGACAACATATCTCCCTCTAGACACTGCCATCTTGGCCCGCAGCAATATCACAACAGAAACTTAAAGGTCTTCAGTACCTTGTAGGAGCTATACACTATTGGTTCCCAAGGGCTTGTATTTGCATATTTGCATGTACAG
>WURT03404320.1:0-23108 GCA_009936505.3 Holothuria glaberrima | reverse complement strand
GACCCAACCAACGACATAACACACACCAGTGCAATAGTACCAAATAACCCATGACATGTGACCACAAATCCTCCAATCAGATGTAGAGTAATTAATTATGTGTTATATAATTGCCTCGAGCAGTACAGACTAATGTGATTCTGTCGTGGAGGTATACTATATAGGCATGAGGTTTGGTTTTGACTGGGGAGGGGCTAGATTGCTAGAAGTTGGCGCAGTAGGGAGAATTGTCACTGTGAGGGGTAAGATTAGAGAGCCTTTTATACTCTAAAAGTTTATCTTTGTATGTAGCCATCCATGCCATCATGAAAATATTACGTAACATCTCCACGATGCAATACAAAGCCTTGTTAGAGGATACTTTGAAGGTTAACGGTCCTCTCGTATATTTACATAAAGCTTCCATACAAAAATCATATGGGTGATTTTACCAGTTGGAAGGAAGACGCACTGCTCGAAGAGGTATACGATACTTAAAATTAAAAGTTCCATTACTCTAAAACTCCTCAACAAAATACAAGGGTAAATAAATTTGAAGCTTTGTCAATAACTTCCGGCCAATTACCTCGCTTTAAATGCAATAGGCAGTCACCCCAAAATTTGCTTTGAAAAATCAGCAAACTCTCGCAAATCTCCACTTATTGCTTTACAAGTACTTCTAAAGACGTTTTGAACACTAACTATTACAAACAGTAGGTAAAGCAAGAAATTCTCCTTCTCCTTGAATTTCACAAATCACTAACAAAAATAATGTCACATGATCAAAATAGGCCATTTATGAATTAGAATGACGGGGCATACTAGCTCTGATTGGGGTGATTACATTTGCCCTTTAAGTATACCTACTTGACACTGTGCGTACACCTATAAATACAACCGTTTCTGCGCGATTCGACAAGTCACTAGGCTACACATGGAACGAATTTATCACCGATTACTCAATCGTCGACCGTTTGACTCCCGACGAGAGTTTCCATCTATACCCCAGGTTCCCAACCTTTTTCTATCCACGGACCCCTTGTGATAAACGGAAATGTTTGAAGGACCCCAAGATAGAAATTTCCTGCATGGGGAGGTTTAAGGAGAGGGGTGCCCCTCCACTTCTGAAATTTTCAGAATATTTGAGGAATCTTAGATGCAAAATGGTGCATTATTATGTGACTTTTGAAGTAAATTTATGTTCAAGAATTTATGTTTAAAAATGCAGTTTTCCTGGGCCTAAAATGCAGTTTTCCTAGGCCTGCAAGTATTGCTAAGCATACAGATACAAACTGGTTAGTTCTGCATGAGGTCAGGAAAATATGGGTTTTCTTTCTCGGAGATGGCTGCAAATGGCACTGTAGTTTGTCAAATCCAAGTTTAGTTGTAACTGTACTATGCCTTTCATCTATGTTAAATCGAAATGAAAAATCATATAAGTGTATAGTCTTCGGAATACCCAAGTAGGCTACTATTAGACTTCAGTCCTCATTCAGTGCATTGCTCAACAGCTTCCTCATGAGTCTGTAATCAAAGTCTTTAACTTTATCTCTTGTTCCATTATTCACGAACCACTTCGGCTTTTGCGGACCCTTTTTTCCAAGGACCCCTTTGTGGACCCCTTGCCTTCAACGGACCTCCAAATAAATTTCATGGACCCTTAGGGGTCCGCGGACCCTCAGGGTGAGTAACATGGATCTATACAACGCGCTTTGGCATTGTTCCAGCTACACATAATTGCTGACTCGTTGAAAGAAACATCATCACGGCGAATTTTGCTTCCTAATCATACTTATCCTAACAAACGACCACCTTAGGAGATATTTGCATCTCAGGGGAGATAAACGCTTATGGGCGACGGGGGCGTTTGATAAATATAAGTAACTAACTGTAAACCAGGCAGCTTCCTCTGGGCTATAATATTAGTATTTACAAAATGGAAAAATTTGTTAATTACGTAACGAAAAGATGCCCGGAACTGCTGGAAAGACGAATTCCCATCACAAAGAGTCTAATCATTAAAAGATTCCCTAGAGGCAAAGTGGTCACAGTGGCGTACGCAGGGGGGGGGAATTGGATCATGCCCCCCTCACGGATGCCATTATTTCTTTTTTTTAGATCCTAAAAATACGTAATTTTGTAACACAAATTTTACTTCAAAAGGTAGCAAATGTGGCACCAGATAGCATGTTAGGACACCTAATTTTTCAAAATTTTTCAAAAAGGGGGGGTTGTCTCCCCATGTCCCCTTCACTGATTTCAATATTTTTAAGTTCGTAAAAATACTCAAAATTTGTAACACAAATTTTCTTACAAAGGGTAGCATATGTGGCACCAGATTGCCTGTAAGGACACGTAATTTTTCAAAATATTTCAAAGAGAAGGTGGACACTCCTCCCTTTAGAGCCCTCCCTTTAGAGCCCTCCCCTAGAGCCTTCCCACAGACCGGCGATCACTGATGCCCTTTTTTAGTTCCTGAAAATTCGCAAATTTTGTAACACAAATTTTACTTAATAATTTAGCATATGTGGCACCACACTGCATGTAAGGACACCTAATTTTTAAAAAATTTCAAAGGGGAGGAGGCAAATTTCAGAGGGGAGGGGATCCCCCTCCCCTTAGACCCCTTCCCCAGGCCAGCGATCACATATCATACAGCATGCCCCCCCCCCTTGGGAGAATCCTGCGTACGCCACTGAGTGGTCATACTACAAAATAATATGCTACACCGTTAAATAGCTTTGGGATGACATATTTGATTGCCATATGTCAGAACACCATGTTCATTGTGTTTAATCGCAAAATTTGCCGGCGGCCCCTCCAGGACTTGACGCGAACGACATCTGTTGGTTCGGGATCCGCCTTCACAAAGCGAGTCCTCCCCTTCCATTCGCCGTTTCAGTCCACTAGGTATTTTTTTTTGTACCTTTATCTTAACATGTGTCCTCACTCTTTTTCGGTCTTATTTCATCGACTAGGGAAGGGACGCTTGTGGCTAATGTCCTTGGGTGAGAGGGACGATCGGCACAATGTAGCTGGGAACCATTGCTTAACCATAGCCATTGCTGCGATTTGACTGGTATTACGTCGTCGACGATTGTAACGAACCATAGTATGTAGGTACGACCACACGTTTTTAACAGGTACAGGTGTGCCGGGTATTCTACACCCAGGAGGGTGATATGTACCAAACTTTTCTCTCTGGATGCCTACGTATATGTTCGACTAGGGAGTTGTTGTCTGCCTGGTTCGACTGGGTGGCTGAAGATAATGACACCACTAATCATCCAGTCAAATACAACTTTTCTTCCAGCGATCTCACACTCTGGAAGACTTACCATGATATGCAATTCCTTGCAACAGGTAAGCAACATGGGCGTGGATTGTGGAGGGACGTGGGAAGCGTCCCCCTCCCTTTTTTTGGAGGGGGACATCTTCAATAAGTCCTTCCCTCCTACTTTTTAAAAAATGATGAAAACTAAAACGGTGATGAATTAGGTTTACGAGTCGATGCTACATTTGGAAAGCTAAATTGCGCTCAAATATTCCACCATTTGCCATATAGACACCTTTCCATTTTCCTATTTTTTTTATTCAAAGAGGAGGGGGACACCCTTATACCCTACCCTCAGGACGGCGATACGGAAATGGTGAAAAGTCCCCCCACCTCTGAAAATGGATCCACGCCCTTGGTATGCAGGGTATATAGTCTGCATGGCTACTTCATTCTCACATTTTTAAGAGGTGGAAAGCTAACACGGAGAGGGTAAACTGTGTGGGTCTAAGTCTGCACATTTGAAGTGAGACTGCAAATCTCTGTTTAAAATTTTGGTGAAATTGAAAAAAAGGGAAAAAATCTAACGGCATCGCAGGGGCCGCTGGAGCGCGAAGCGCCCTATCTTTCGGAGTGATATACAAGGTTACGCCTTAGGGTTCATGATGGGGTTCAGGATGGTGAAACTCCGGTAGCTTTGGGGTTTAAAATTATGGGCATTAGAAGTATAGCCCTTCCCCTACCCCCCCCCCCCGATTCTAAGCGTGCACTTGGGGGATAGGAGTGTTCCTACTAGGTGCCAACTTGTTGTATTGCCGACGACATATTTGCGTTGTGGAATACGGCTTCTTGAATGCGGCTACTTATCCGACTTAAGTGTGCAAATTCGATTTTTGACTCTGCCACAACTCATCGGCGATATATAAAAACTCGTATGCGACAAGTCAGTGACTACTGCAATTTGTCGATCTTGGATCGGGATCTTCAAATCCCTGATGGTCGTGAGTCTACCTTTTTTAGACTCTCGACGAATTGGTTTTATGTGTACAGTGTAGACCCAGTATGTATGTGTTTTCATTAGGTGTTGTTATCCTGAGTTGACCCGGCCTGGTCATATTTTGGACCAAAATGATCCGCCCTGATGTTTGTTGGGAACTTGGATCTAGATAGCACAAGTTCAGTCTATCTGTTCATTGCTGAGATCATCATCTGAATGGCAGTTGGGCCTGTAAAATATACGGAAAATAAATTTGGCAAGAAGGGTCAAATATTTGGTTATAGGAAGAGAACATGTGGCAGAAAACTAGGTTCGCCATAGGTGAAAATGGCGGCGTCCTTGTGAATTCCTACCTAAGAGTATTTACTGTTTAGAGGGCAGAGTTTAAAAAATGCCCCGTACAAACTATGTGTTATTCATATGTTTAATTCCACGACAGAATCAGAAGACAGGGGAGAGGTATAACCATAGGCCTTACACCTCCCTGGCATGGCAACAGGTTTAGAGGATAAATAAGCATGTTTTATAATACTTAAGCGCGGGTCACACTACAGCGATTTCGGATCGGATTACGGTCCGATTTTTTTTAAACTTTAGTTAGAATCATCTCCATCTCTGGTCGGAGGGAACCAAAAACTTGCCACTCTGTGTAAGTATATAATTTGTATCAGAGGACTATGTTAATGAAATGTTACCTAATTATTTCGTGACGTCACAGACAGACAGCTTTTATCGGACTACGCGTGTCCGATAAGAGCTGTCTGTCGATGTTACGAAATAATTAGTATACATTTCTTTTTCATAGTTATGTGATACAAATCATATATTTACACAGAGTGACAAGCTTTTGGTTCCCCCCGACCAGAGATGGAGAAAATTCTAACTAAAACTAAAAAAATCGGACTGTAATTCGATCCGAAATTGCTTTAGTGTGACCCGCGCTTTATTCTTTGCAAATGCACTCATGACTTTCTACAGAAATCTGTTTTAAACGTCTTTTGAGTTCATTTAAGAAAAAAAAAACAAAATTTAGGAAATCTCCCCAAGCCTCCAGTGTCGGCGCCATTGAGATCAACAAAACATGTCATGGGAAAACTTGGAAGAGGAAAGTTTACAAAAATCTATTTACGGTGCCAGTCTTTTGGTTCTTGTCGGCTCCTTCTCTTCTATGCAGTATTTACACTTGGGAGCTAGTGGCAGCTCCCTAGTGTAACCCATGAAAATCACATCTATATGCTTCAAGCTTCAACAATTCCATGTGTCTCTTGTTTGGCACAGTTAATTTTTTTAACTTTATATATAGTACAAATATACAACACCGTTAGAAGTGACGGTTGGGTGACTTAATTACAGTGGCGAGTAACAGGGAGCCTTGGAAAATGCATGCTTCCGCGACGGTCTTCCCCCAAGAAAATTCGAGAAATACAGTATACCGATTCCATATTTTGAATCCCCTAATGAAATGGCTGGCCCCTTCCTCTGCAGCAGCCCATGAGAAATTTTTAGACCACGTCACTGCTCAAGTATTTTTTACAGAGGTGACTGTAATATATATTTGGATATGACTGTCAATGGCTTGGTGGGCTCTCTTGCAGTGTCAATTCATGTCAGTTAACAGCATTGTAGTAAAGTCCCCATTCTGTAACTACATCAAAGCTTTCAGGAGGCCTTAAGTCGGTCTCTTGGTACCACATTGGAAGGGTGCCATGCCATAGTTAAAATATCACTAAATATCGGTAACTCATTAGCATGTAATCATCTCAAAGCTTTACCAAAGATAGCTAGCACCGTTTAGCATCTAAGCCACCTTGCATAATCAAAAACTTTTCTCAAGGGGAGGAGTTTCACTCCCCCACCCAGACATGACACCTTCCCTTACTCCTAACAAAAATAATAATTTACCTTAAACATGTGATTTTTTCCACGAACGATCAGTTTAAAACTTTGCATGGGAAAGCACCACTTTCAACTTAGCTACCTTTGAAGAAGGACAATTTCTCAAAGGGTCCTCTCTCGTTAGAGCCCTCCTCCGCCACGGTACCTCCATACTAGGCGACAAAATTAAGAAGTGAGCCACCCTGTTGCTAATTATCGTAGATAAGAGTATGCAGACCTGTACCGGCTTATCTTTGGTGGGAATATACGATATCTTCTGTGGTGCCCCCAATCATTTAAATCCTGGTGGCCCCACTTGGGGTGTAACTATAAAGCTGCTGATTCTATTTCTGACTAGGACATAACTACAGCAACGATTTTAATGTTTGTGATTTGCCTTGTAAGAGTCACCAAATCGGGCAATTTCATGTTACATTTTCAAAAATGCCCCATGTTGGGAGGGGGACACTCCCTCCCGAACTTCCCCATCGCCTCTTGGTGGCTCACTCGTGCATTTGGCATTCAAGGGACCCCTCCTCATCCCCTTTTTTAAATCCTGCATCCGTCCCTGACTCCCTGCAATAATTTCTTTCAATATGTTGTCAAGTTTATTAACTGCAAAATGACATAAAACTAAACATAAAGCTTAACTGCAAAATGACATAAAACTTCATTTTGTTAAGTGCTTCTTGGCCCTGGTGCGGTTGAAAAAGCGGCTCCCTGGTTCAGTTTACGGTTTTGAATAGGCTATGTACCGTTTTATTACTATTTTCAGAAAGTAACAATCCGAGCGGCAATTCCCTAATTTTATTTTTCGAGACATTCTCTGGCAGCAAAAAGATCACATGGTGAGAGAGGTCTGTGTTGCTACCAATAGATTCTGCAATGGCGCCATATACTAATGTCGAATATTTCAACCCTTAAAACAGACATTCTGTATTCTAGCTAAACCAAATTAAAACATGCATCAGTTCATGTAATCCACACACAAAGATGAGTTAACAACAGGAAATAAAGATTGCTCTTAGACAGAATGAAACGCTCGCTTTTCACAAAAAAATGGGACCTCCGGAATAAAAACTAATGCAGCTAAAACCAGGGAGCTGGAAGACCGACTCCCTGCTAAAACTCAGCCACTCCAATATCAGATTTAAATCACATGAATTCAATATGTAGGTGATTTACTCCATTCCACCTTGGCTATAGATATGTTTTTAGGAAGGATTTTGACATCGAGGAGTAATTTTTATTCAGCACAAGCGGAGCACAGGACTTCCCCTCTCCTTTTAAACACTGCCCAACATAGGAATGCTCATCAATGTGAAGAAACCGGTAGTTGTTTTTATTAAAGAAAGGTTTTAAGCAGAAATTTTTAGACGTGTGAAAGAGGAACTAAATCTACGCAGTGTGGTTAGATTTTCATTTAGTTTCGACGTGTAGTTCTAGAGATATCAGCAATGAAGTAACTACATTTATAACTTGCAGTGAGCCTGATGCAAGCAGAGATTATAGCATCTCGTTGTATTGACGAACAATGTTTTTTTTTTCAAATCTGTTGCTTTGACTTTCAACTTAAATAGACAGATATAGGCTTTCCAAGGGGAATAAGAAGTTTGTAAAATTCTCTTGCCTCTCATGCATTCACATTGTTATAACATCAAATTATGAGGGAGAAAATTGGTTACAAAGTTTACAAAACAACAAACAGGATCTCATGAATGTGAGGTTATCAGGTTATGATGTCACCAGCTAGCTCTTACTTCAAGTTCACCTATGGTTGACAATTATACAACCTTATCTGCTAATATCTCGAGAACCACACAACGGATTTCAAAGCAAATTTCACCTGAACGCTTAGATGTAGTGCCCCTCTAAGTATCGAAACTCATGACAATCCTTTTAGGGAAAATGCAGTCCCCCCAATTTGAAGTAGTGTACCCTGGTACACTAGTTCAGGAATGTCTCATACCAATCATGTGACAATATTTTTGTTACTTATTTAGTATAATTTATGCAGAATAAACTCATTGGTTTACCCTCAATATTCATGATTTTACACAGGAACATTATGAAAATACTTGTGAGAGAAATAAAAGGAGATCTGTAAGCTTTAGCAATTTTTTGAAAATAAACTTGGGGGACTGCCTTCTCCCTTTAACCATCCCTTCAAACCACTGACTTCCGGTCAGCTACTTGCTTCATTTTGGTATAAAGAAGTGAAACTAGTAGCTTAGGAATTACTTGAAATATAATTTTTCAGTAGGAAGATATGATGGCATAATTACGTGCCATGATTAAAGGGAAAACGCTGTCTCCCCAATTTGAATAAGTGTATACCCCGTCATCCTTTTTCAGGAATGGCTCCTATCAATCATGTGACAATATTTCTGTTTATTTTTTAGTTAAATTCATGCAGAATTACTCCTTGTTTTACCTTCAATATTCGACGTTTATTACAGAAACATAATGAAAAATACTTGTGAGCGAAATATGAGGAAATTCCGTTCAGTTTTAATTTCGCAAAACTTCATTTCAGACTTAATTCATTTGACATTTAAAAAAGATTAATTTACAGAGTATGAAAAATAGGAAAAGAATAAGGAGTGATTACAGGAAGCTTGGGAAAGCTTATAGAGGTAATTACCCCGAAACATTTGAACAAATACAAGAAAAAAGAAACAAGATTGATAACAAAATTGATAAGGTTAGCAGACTTTTGAAAATAAACTTGAGGCGGCTGCTTTCTCCCTTTTAACAGCCATTAGCTGTGAAGAACCTAGTAGCCTGGAGACCCAACCCCCCCCCCGGCCTTCCCAGCCTTTAATATTCCCCATGGCTGGTTGTGTCGTATTTCAAAGATGTCGTAAGTGGCAAAATTCATCGCTAAGAAGATCTCCGAGTTGTAATACAGTTCAACTCAGAGGCAAAAGTGTCATATACTCTAAATAAATTACATCGAGACTAGGATTTGTCTTACTCCCTTTCCCCTCTTATACTTGAAATGTCGTTCTTATACACTTCAACCCAACGGAAAAATTACAACTGCTCCACGAGATTAGCGAAACATACGATCCATAAGCGTAGGAAGCTTTTTGAAAGTGGGACGGAAGTGATTGTTACTTATCAGGGTCTCCGCCCCTTTGAAAATTTTTGATAATTTAAAGTGTCCTGTATATATATATACATATATATACATATATATATATACAGATGCAAAATGGTATAATGTTAAATTTCAAACTTTGAAGTAATTTCATCCTGTTCAATGTCACATTTTGGCAGCATGTCATCCAAAGTGAGGGGGGGCGAAATCAGAGTGCGGGCGCCGGCCCATGCCCCCTTTTCCTACGCCTATGCGAACGATTAACTTGTGCTGAGTAGGATTAATAGGATTGGATTAATGCATAACACCTCACATAACAAATACAAATCACGATGTGAAAGTGATGTTTTTGTGCAAACGTGGGGTAGGTGGTAACTTCAAATATTCCCTGCATCATCCATTTCCTCAGGCATGCCTTTTTGTCAAAGATATAACAAAGTACTTATGCCCCTACTCCCAAAGGACACTCGGGGTCAGGAAATCTGAAAGCATGAACCTCCTTTTACTATTGCCAATATCCCCATCCCTGATTGTGAAGACACTTGTAAATATCATTGAGAGTCACATAGTTCAGAGGACATCAATCAGCCTACATTTTTGTCAGGGTTACCTCTAGTGACCGGAATTACTTTTCAGGGATGAAGATTACTGAGTAGACTAGAGTTACATGATACTATAGTTTCCCTTTAAATGTAATAGGAAACTAGTAGCCGTAAGCTTGTGCGAGACCTTGATTGACTAGTAAGCTACTAATAAAATAAAGCAATTAATTGTAATATGAAAAAGTTTCATACCTTTTGACTAAGCTGGTTGGGTAAAATTCGACACAGAAGTGGACTAAAAACGTAATCCAACTAAATGGTACAACTTTGTATCAATATCACAGGTTGGCAGTGCACCTTGCACATGGTAGAATGGACGACTGTAGGATAAGCATTGTTTTGTGTGCCTATGTCTTGATTCTATACTACTCCTATATACAATATACACGTAATGAATAACCTACAGATACTTGACACTGCAGAGCCGGCTACATAGGTTTTGATAAGGAAATACCCAGGCACTTTCGTTTTTCGTTGTTAATATGACTTGAGGGTTACAGTACTCTTTAATCTATATATAATGAAGTAACAGCACAAGTTAAGAGAGTGAAATTTACTAACGTTAAAATAACTCAGTACATGTATTGATGTTTTTACGAATGTCTTCCCTTATGTAATTAGGAATTATTTCACGTGATGTCATTATTTGACTAATTTTGAGACATGAAACCTGCACAATTGAAAACTATGAAATAAATTTATTGTGTAAACCATTTTATTACAATTACAAGAATGTCACGCGAACAATCTATGTGAGGAAACATGAACAGTTATTGAAACCAATCAAAGATAAATAACCGAGCCTCCCCGTTTAAAGGTTAAAACAATGTCACGTGATTTGTAAGGGACGTTCCCTTAGTGGCGGTCAGGTTCGTCGCTACAGCTGGCTACTACAGTCGATAGTTTACGTTATCTTTTTTTGTTGTTGTTGTAGATAAGTCAAAAGCAATACTTTTCAATTCCCTTTTCATTTTCAATGTTTTCAGTGTTCAACATTTTATACATATCCAGATTTCCCTGCCTGGTCAATTTGAATGGGACAGCTGTTGTTTGTCCCCCGCCTGTAACCGGTTTTCGTGTGGGTTTAGAAAGACCCAGAGGTAGGTAGGAAGATGCCTCTATCGCTTCTTGGCCTTTGGGCTAAGACAGGCCCGTAGCCAGACAATGTTCTGAAGGGGGGCGAAAACATTTGAGGGGCCAAATGTGTAAAAATGTATTGAGTCAATGGCAACTTGAAAACTTGCGAAAAAATTTCAAGGGGGCTTCACCCCCTTGGCCTCCCTTGACTGCGGGCCTGGGCTAAGATCAAGTGTAGCCTAGACTAGTATCTGTACTTTTCAGCACATCAAGAACGGGACCATGACAGACTCTTGATGTGGAGGTCTAAGGGTCGAAAGGTTGGCCAGCTAAGTTTTTTCTTTTTCCTTTCTGGGACTTAGTTTCTTTGGGGAGCAAAACTCCTTCGAGAATAACGTTTGGTTTCGCCCCTTGGCTCTTCGCCAGAGAATCGAGGGGACTTTGAAAAAAAATGAAACTGCTTCTAGTGGTAGTTCCCTGGTTCAACCAGTTGAACATCTATCCTGGCCATCCGTGTCATTTGACAAAGCGATCGCACAGCGAATTCTGTACCACCCAGCCAGTAAGATTCACACTTCCTTCATTGGCTGATGTATGAGAAGGAATTCCGTTACAAGCTCAAAGTCCTGGCTTACTGATCAAATCGATTGCCAGTACCTTCACATACCTGTAACGATGAGTTTTTACCCACTTGTTACTGAGTTTGGATAAGTCAACTAAGCAACGTATTTTTTTTTTATAGTACATAGAGGCTGGAAAGTCAGTTTGGAAGGAAGACAAGCAAATAATGAACTTCAAAGCTGAATATTACTACAAAATTACTGGATTCCGTATGGTATTTCCGCTTATGCACATGAGCTTATACCGTGAAATACGCTACACAAGTGTCCCTGTGAGGATAGTTTCGAAATGATATCACTGTCTGTCTAGTATTATAATACTTTTATTGTTCATCGAACATGAACATATAAAATATATAGTGCAGTTTTATGTTTGAACCTTTTAGGTACTTGTTTACCCTCATCAAAGTCCTTTTACAACCCTATTTCCTTAACGTTTCAAGGGGTTACGGTGTTTACCTCGAGTGCACTCCAAGTGAAGGTGTGTTTCGTCTATTGTTTAAACTATAAAGTGAAAGGCAGGGAATATCGTTTAGACACATACTTGGTGACTTCATTTTAAGCCGTATGTTAACAAATTTGATATAAACGGCTCGGCTAAAAGATCTACCTCATCTAACTATGAAAACGTTTCACTAATTAGCTACTCAGTTAGCCGTTTTGAAACCATTGCAAGGGTTAGTTTGTGTTTCAAAGTAACAGCCAAAAAGCTTCATGTTAATGTGAAAAGCTTTGGCAATTTTACAACGCGCCCTCTAATCTGCCTATCTCTTCCGAGTATCGAATATCCATTTGTTCAAGGGTGACACCGTTTTTAGCGCATAGAATTCGTCAAATCCGATCACCATTATATATGTAAGTCTAATTCGTTCACATTTTAAGGTATCATACAAAACAAAAATTGTTTCCATCTTAAAGTGCTTTTAATTAAAAGATATTTTAACTTTATTTGATATTTTCAGACAGTGATTCTAGATCTCAGGAGTTAATGACTGTTTATTTTGGTTGAAGTGTTTGTCCCAAGGGTAGTAATATCGAAGCTTCTCATTAGTTCCAAAAACCAGGCCTCTGTGGAACGATTCGCTAATCGCCAACAACATTGACGAAACCTTTTTGGTCAAAAAATTACGTCAACATTCAGGGAGATGCTAATACCATGGTCACACGGAAATCAAACTGGTGCCCCGGGATAAAAGCCACAACCGGTGCTGTGGCCGAGTGGATAAAGCCGGTGGCATTTGTAGCGATGAAACTTGGCAACCAGGAGGTTTGAGTTTCGATCCCTGGCTAGGTCAAAGTAAGGTGGGTTTTTCATCCAAGGGCAATCTACAGTTTTCCTATCTAAACTGACTTTTCAAAAGAGACTAAATTTGACCTAAACTGTTGAGTTGGTTAGCCACCCGACGTGAAGTTGCAATTCATGAGCCAAATATGCTTCTACCACACATGGCGTTGCTTAGCGTCGTAAAACAACTTCCCTTCAAGGCCTGAGTTAAATTACAATGCGGGAATCGCTAACTTGAGTATTGTGTCAGGGGTGAGTTACGAATGCCATTGTTTTAACGAGACTTAAGGTGAAGTTGCCCACGTGGGTTCGTTTATCATCTTGGTTCTTCATTTGCTAACATTATATGCATACAAAAATAAGGAAATTGAGGTAAAAAGTCTTAGTTACAAAATTCCCTTTTTTCAACGCAAGTGTGCTCTTTTGTATTATATGGCATAATAATCATTAACCTGATAGTGCTATCTTACTGGTGCCCTTACATGGACGTAGAGTATAGAGCCTGATTGCGAAGTATAAACGTTCAAAATGTGGGGGCTAAAGTATTTTTCCCTCACTTCCAACTTTTCGAAAACCCCTTATTTGTTCTCAGGGTGAAATCTATCAAACTTTGTAGAAAGACTTTTCCAATAAATGCACATAAAAAGTATACAAAATGTACCATCAAATTTAATCTAAGAACGCTCAAAATTATTTTTTCAGATATATCCACAAGACGGCGGTTTGAAAACTTTACACGCACCCCACCGGGGATGAACAAATTCCGCTACGCCTATAATGTATAAAAAGTGGCTATTACGTTACAAGGTACGGTACTTAGCGTTTAGCGTGCGCTATTGTCAAAGAACTTTGTCCAGTTGTCGTGTGACCTCTTTCGATTGTGACGTCACGCTTTTTCAGAGAATAGTATCAATTAATTAATTTAGGCTACTTATCTGTAAGAATTATGAATTAATTCAGGCATTGAATGGCAATTGCTTTGCGACACTAAGTGACCACGAGTTTGGGAGGAGCCTGTGGCTGATACAGCAACTCAACAATTTAGATCAAAGTTGGGTTTTTAAAAGGCCAATTTAGATAGGAAAACTGTAGAATACTTTTGGATGAGGAACTCACCTTACTTTGACCCGTCTGGGGCCACCCCGGTTTAAGCTTCATCGCTTCAAATGCACTAGAACGATGAAGTAGGCTTCTAGTTCGTGATGCACAAAAGACCAATAAGACACTTAGACTTCCGTTGGCACACTAGCTAATGGGCTGGAGGCTGTACACCCCCCCCCCCCTCGTAAAAGTTCGCGCAAAACCTATATTTCTCGGGTAGAGTTTTGGAGAAAAAATTGTCATTTCCTAGGGCAACACAGGATTTGCTCAGGCAAAGACAGCTCAGTCTCCCTACAAGAAAATATCCGTTCACCCATAAAGATTCCTTTTTGACATGGCATAGGTTTATGAACAGGTAGGAATAAAAAAAAATCAAAATAATTACTTTCCTGTCCATTCAAGGATGCAGTTTTCAGGGTGGTAGCACCTTAAAGGTCATGTATACACGAGCAACATTCCCAAAATATTTACAAATCATTTCTGTAACAAAAGGTGTTGTAGAAATCCTGCTGCCTTTTTTAAGGCCTGTCTTCACGAGCAATATTCTCAAAACATTTCCAAAACATTTCGGTATAATATGACTCTGAGCCGGTCATGTGACACAAACTGGCACAAACTGAACTTCGGATTGGTTTAAACATGCAACATTCCTTCAACTTGTTTTCAAAGAATTGACACAATAATTCTTCTGCGACATTTTCAAAACGTTTTCAAAATGTTTTCAAATTGTTGCATACCCTGTCTACACTGTGCAACAAACTGAAAACAAGCGTGTTTTGGGTTTGTTGCAAGTGAATGTTTTGGAAATGTTTTGGGAATGTTGCTCATGTATACAGGCCTTAGTTCTTGCGTCGCAACAATCTCAAAGATAAGTACAGACTGACAGAGCAGCCAGCCAGCTGTGTAGGTACAATATTGTCTAATTAAAGGCGGCCAACCTTTCATTCGTCAATTTTAGTAGCTAAAGAATAAAGTGGTTTAGTTATAGTTTAAATAATGAAAAACATTACAAATGGACAACAATCAACTTGAATGCGATAATGTGAACAAGTTAATTATCACATGGTGGTGCCATCATAGGAAGTCCTGAAGTTAAAAAATAACCAACTTAAATGGACTATGTGATTGATTCCATTTCACCGTGTTGCAACTCCCTGCAGTTTGAGGATAATCCAGGAAAAATAATTTTGAGCAAAATTTAAAATGGGTTACGACAAGACCACTGACCGAGCTGTAAAAGTCATTGCCTAACACGTACTGCCTAATGGAAAAGCTTCAAGCCTGTTTTTAAGTGAGAACCGTATTTTCTACTAAAACGACATTAGTTTGAGTTCGGTAGAACCGTCTTTTGGTAGAAAACGACTATTTTAAATGCCTCGTCCACATTTTGCTTTACTTGTATGATTCAAGTAGTCTCCCAAGGCACACTATGAAATTCCAGTGTTTTATGTAATATTTTTGCCGTTTCATCAACTTTGTCGGCAATTTTCGGAAATAAGTGATTTCTAGCAAAATTACAGTGTAGTGTTATATTGAATCAAAGAATGTGGACTTCGATGACCGCGTATTGTTAATTCGTGGACACAGTTCGACTTCTTTTTGCAACTGCAAGGCAGCTGAGTGTGCGCCCTCTCTACGGCTCTAACACTTGGGAATTGCTTAGTTTATTTCAAGTAATCTTTCTTTGCAAATGTAAGTTGAAATGGCGACCTTCATATTGTTGAACGGTTGGTATTGTAACAATGTCTTCACCAAGCACGTAGCCAATACAAAGGAGTAGCTGGAGGTGGCGGTATGGGGCAGCGGACCCTCCAGAAAATTAAAAGGGAAATCACAACGTGCTTTTAAACCAACGGTTTAATGAACTTTCTGCTCATCAATCAGGTGATAATTTTGAGCTGGTGTAAAATACGGAAACTTCCACAGTTTCTTGATCACGAGAAAATACGAAGAATTCATCATATTTGCGGCAAGGAGCGGATAAATACCGGGGATGGTTGTCGACGTTTTGAAGCAGCGTATAGTGCCACATACATAGAATCTTTATTTCCGTTCTGTATCGTATGCCTTTTGTATACGTAGGCTAGAGTTTACGTGCAAGACATAGTAAACTTGATAATTTTTCGTTGCTAAATCTCTGTTTATGGTTTTTTGTGGGTTCCAATAGGTGGGGGACGAAGGGGACACCCCCACTGCCTTTGAAAGTGAGGATATTTCACAACTTTCCCCCTCCCCGCTTTCTCCAAAACCGTAACGAAAATAGAAGGCACACGTTCGATTCCATAGTTTGCAATTTAAATGAAATCAAACTCGTACAAGGTGTATGTAACAACATGAATGGCCGAAAATCTGGCAAAATACCCCAAATTGCACGGCAGATAATATGCAATGTAAAGTTTTCCAAGGCCCTCTACGCTTCCCGTATCTTTTGCTAGGGCATCGCGATTCTCACTTGAATTACTCATGGGGAAAGTTATGCCCTCCCCCCTCACGACACACTTTGGTGATGCTGCTGGTTAAATGGTGAATGCAACAGGCCATGAATGAACGAAAATCTGAGAAAATGGCTCAGATTCCACGACAGCTAATCTGATATGCAAAGTTTCCAGGGCCTTATATGGTTCCCGAGTCTTTTTCTGCTAGGGCGTCGCGACTCTCCGGCTTGACTTAGTTCTGGTGAAGGTCATGCCTCCATACACTATTGAGAAGCTGCTGACTATGTAATGCGTGTGTTGTTGAATGATATACTACATTGCTCCTTGCACAGCAGCAACTGAAAACGTACAACTCTTTATAAGTGTCACATGGTCGTACATGGCATGGATAAATGAAACATGTTGCATACAGACACATAAAGGGAAAGTTGGCTAGAGTTCTATACACAAGACTGATTGAACTACGTTTACCTGTTTCTACGACTAGACCTAATACTAGACCTACACTGTAAAAACAGTGTTTATGAATTAAACACTTTTCTAAACACTTTTTTGCCCCCACTTTGGAAACACGTCTAAAGTCTAAACATGTTCAGGAATTAAACATATGATGTTTAGAAATTAAATACATAGTGTTTAGGAATTAAACATGAGTGTTTAGGATAGAAACGTGTTTCCAAAGTGGGGGCAAAAAATGTGTTTAATTCCTAAACACGCTTCTTAGAGTGTACACGCTTAAATAACAGTTAGAAAACTATTTTTTCTCAAAGCGCGTTCCACGTAAAATATGTTGTTTAATTTCTATGTATTCGACGGTGTTTCGTCACAAAATATTAAAACCGTAAGATGGCAACCATTTATGGATCACAGGTGGGGGTCTTCTTATATCACAAGGGTCATGCCCATTGCGTCCCGGTTGTCATGGTCACCACAGGTAGAACGTGAACGGAAAATCAAATCGCAAACTGTTTGTGCGAAGTGAATTATGCTTCAAAACGGCAAGGACAATTATTTGATAGACATATGTAATCTATAACGGTAACTTAACGTGGAACATAGAAAAGTTATTGAAATCAAGATTTTGTGAAGTATGTGAGATCCTTTCGGCACAGTTCATTTGAAGTAGGCTAACAACGTTATCATTTAAGACAGATCGGAAATTTTCAGAGTTACAAGTAAGTACCGGAGGCTATATAAGCCTGTAGCCTAGCACATGATACAGTGCCTCTGTATCATGTACTGTATATAGTATTAGTAGTACATGATACAGAGCATCTGTATCATGTACTGTATAAAGTATTAAAGTTAAGATGAAGTGTACTACTGTAAAGTGAAATTAAGCCTGTCAGTGTTCGATGACGTTTGAAAACTAATTGAGTTTAAAAAGTCTTTCAAGTGCACGTGGCTGGTGTCGCAACAACACATACACTGACATTTGAAAAGTCTGGCCCAGCTAAGAAAGGCACTCGTGGCAGTGTTACATGCTGGGCCCGAGCGAGATTAACCATAACGAATGTGCTATTGTACAATTAAAGTAAACTTCATATGCCACCACATCACCGAGGTTGGCAACTGACGTGAAGGCATGGGAGGATTGGGCAAATTGCTCTATCCATCTCTGGCACAGTTCTCTTTGGTGAAGCCCAGACTTCACCCTTTTTTGTAGCGGCTGCAGCAAGATGAAGGCTACCCGGCGGAGCGGACTCTGTTTGCTCAGCATATTACTGAACAAGGAATATGCCGTACAATCTGCTACGTAAGCAAGCTTGGAGGCACACTATCCTCTTAAACTGTCTAAAATCTAACAGCAATAGTTTTTGAAGACTATTTAATTTGTAAGTCTTTTCCCGTGGCCTGCCGTAATGACATAACATTAACTCCCTTGGCCTTACCGTCTCCTTTAGGTTCACACGTTGAAGCACTTGTACAAGTTTAACTAAGGGTAATTATAGTGGAGGACGGATATTATATACATATATATACATATATATGTATATATATATATATATCAAGGATAGGCTTTTACATGTCCTTTAAATAGCCAAGCTGCAGCTCCCTAGGCTATGCTGCAGCAGCTGCAATTTTGTGTTGCCGTATACACCTTACAATAACAATAGTAAGTTTATTCTGCTATTGTAATGTGAATATCAACAAAGCATGGCAGCAGCCCCTACAGCTTGGCTGAGGCAGCTTCAGACTGAGGTTTTGACATTTAAGTTGAAGCATCTTAACGAGCCGTAAAATATGTACATAGGTTACTGCGTTTTAGGTGAATCGGAACATAGTTAAATGTCATTTTCGTGTCGTCGAGAAATCGGTTTGAGTTAAATTAGTCAAAATGATGTTTCATATGACTAAAAACGTGGTTTTAACTAATTTAGTTTTTACTGGTGTAAACATGGTCATGCATAGCCAATTAGCAAAATGTCGATCCCACTACTCTCAGATGTTGTATACAATGACTCAAATGAGTCAATGTTTCTGAAGTTTTCCTACATCCTCTCACGTACGAAAGGTGACGTCATCAGTGACCTCAATCAAAATTCTGATTTTTGTTGTCTCTTTTAGGTAATATAAATTGATATGCAAAATTAATTAGGGACTACTTAACCGTCGCAAATTTATATTTCGAGCTCAAAGTCTTGATCTGAGCAATCGGGATTCCTATTCGTACTAAAATACAGGCTCGTGACTAGACAACGTGATGAAAGAGAAAATAGTTTTTTTAGTGGGAGAGGTGAGACAGTTGTGGAGCGTCCATATAGTCAGGGGGCGTTCGCCCCTGCCCCCTGACGGACTCAAATCGCCTGTCGGCGCCCGTCTTAAATTTTTACTGTATTGAGGTATAGGGTATCTACCTACTTCAAAGAGCCCCTACAGGCCATTCCCCCCCCCCCTCTGTCCGAATTCTCTAAGTCAGCCACTGGGGTGAGAAACAGGTATGTTAGAGCAATATTGATTTTTGTTCTAAAATTTTCCGAAGGGGTGATTCCTTTAGGAGAGACGTCACCAACCTCAACCCACTCTCTACTAAATGCCAGGAATATTTCTCAGGAGAGTACAGATAATGTTGACGTAAACGTGTCTTAATATCACACATTAAATTCAACAGTTGATGCAAAACACTTTTCAGTGTAACATGTAAAATGGCACCGCCACAGGATTGGTCATGCTAAGTCTTACGTAGTGTCCTTTCAGGGACGTAGCAAATTTGAGAAGCAGAACTCCTTCGGGAGTAACGTATGGTTTTCGCCCTTCGGCTTCTCTCCAGAGAATCGGGGGGGGGGGGTGTCGGAAAAGTCATATGGCATCGCCACCGTCACAGCAAGTGAGAAAGTGTAGGCACGGGGAAGTTTTGGGACACGTTTTATTGCAGGTAGGCTAGCTGTTTACTTGACTTATCAAGGCCTAAAGAAATTTGCCGAAAATTTCAGGATGTATAGTGCAAGGTAGCAAACTGAATCACCAAAGAACCCAACTGTAGTAGAGTTGTTAAAGGGTGAACGCTGCACTTTTTAGTACAATTTCCCACTTGACATGATTGCTTCTTGGCACAAAAGAAGGAAATTAATCCAAAGAGACACTTAATATCTATTCATAGAACCCTCGAATTTGCATAAATTATGCTAAGTAGCCTTTTTTACATAAAAATAAAGAAAATATTTTAACAAATATCTTTGAGGCATCGACTCATGAAATTTGGTCAAATATAAGGAGTAACTGTCACAAATATAATTTCAAAGGATTATTTTCCCTTTACTATAATATATTGAAATTTTAACATTAACGGCCATTTTGCTATATCCGCCATCTTGGTTGACCTGGGTTCTAAAAGAAATATCCGGAAAAACACGTTTGGAATATTTACAACATAGGTTAGGCCTACCTGTGTCAAAAGTATTTTTAATGATTATTTTTCCTATTATTATTATAATAATGATATATTGATATTATAATCATTGCATTGGCGATCATTTTGCTTTTTTCCGCCATCATGGTAGACCTGAATTCAAAAAGAAATATTTTAAAAAATAGTTTTGGATTGTTAATCATTAAGTCTGGCCAGATATTAATAGCGACTGTGCCAAAAGTATTTTAATGATTATTTTTCATATTTTTATACATTATGATCGTCCTTTTGGCGGGCATTTTGTTGTTTCCGTCATCTTGGTTAGTAGGGGTTCCCTACTTAAATATAAAAAATATTAAAAATCATGATTGGAAGTTTCTTATAGTTAGTTAGTTAGATGAGGTTTAACGGCTCAGTTTCCAACTAATTGGTTCAAGTCGAGCCCGCCACGGCCTTTTTCCAGTTGTGGCTCACTGGCTTGTTTTCCTAAATTTCTTATGACCTAATATAAAGATATTTGGGGTTTTCAATTAAAACACATTTTTACTGATTATTTTTTGAGATTTTTGTGCATCATCAAAGTAGTCCCAAAAATTACTGTTTTAATTGTTGTTATAAAATATGACCAAATTTTATGAGTCGTTGCCTCACAGATATTTTTTAAAAATATTTTCTACATTTTTATGTAATAAAGGCTAATTAACATAATTTATGCAAATTAGGAGGTTATATGCATAGATAATAAGTGTCTATTCGGATAAATCTTTACTGTTCGCCTAATAGAATATTTATGCCAAGTGGGACATTTGTACTAAAAAATGCCGTGATCACCCTGTATTGACCCGTCAATTATCAACTCTACTGTGACACATCCCACCATAGAACATTGATAGCATACTAACACTTAGATGAATAACATAAAAATCAATAAATAGGAAAGTAGAGGTGTAATGATGAATGCTATTTAGCTGAAAAAGACACCTTGAATTGTGTGTGTGAGTGGGAAGCCACATTGTAGAGATATTCATATTTGTTACCAAGGTAACGTTTACCAAAACTGCCCATTGCTATTTGTACTTTTCATTGTTTCGACCATTAAATTCTCTTCCGCTCTGAATATTAACACCTTAAAACAAAGAGCTTCAAAAAAAAAAATTAAATAAATAAATAAAAATGACACTTCTGCAAAAAAAAATGACACTTCTGCTTGGCAGCTGGTATTATGTCGATGATGTGATATATTGACTAGTACCCATGCATACTAATCTGCTAATCTTGTAGTATACTGAGTTCCACGTGAACAACGATCGGTCGTATTATTGTACAATACAGCTGTATAGTAAAGGCAGCACTTGAAAGAACAAGGCCAGATAAGAAAAATTAAAAATTTTCAGTTTATACCTTGGATTTTTAAGGGTTTCGTCATCAACCTGAAAAAGTCAAACAGTGTTTAATTATAATGCAATAACACTCGACAGAAAGTCCATAATTTAAAGCAGTTTTGTGCAGTTTGAAAGCAACAATGGATAAGACCTGACGGGACTTAAAGTGAGTATCAGTATTTTTAAACCTTTAATAGGACCTAAACCAATTGAAACATTGCAATTTGATTTATTTAACACAGGTAGAATAACGAACGATGGATATAACATAGGTAATTAGGATCAACGCAATATTGGCAATCAGGATTGCGAAAAAGAAAAATGTAGTACTTTTGTGAGAGATGTGAATATTTAGAAGTGATAACACAAACGGTACATATTATTTGTTATTAATAGCAATGACAAATATTATTTGTGATTAAAATTAATTGTAAGTATTATTTTTTCTTAAAAAGGGCAAGCAAATTGCGAAAACAAAGATTATATTTTTTTCCTGTTATGAAACCACAGACTAAATCCAAGTCTTTCTTAGCGTTATAACCAAACGAGGTTATCTGTTGACTGTCGGATGTAATTAATGCTCATCACTTAAACTACCCTTACTGTAGATCTGCGCTTGAGTATCTGCTTGAGGTCATGGAATGTTAAAAACCACAAGTTTAAACTATTGCAATTATTCTGCTTCCCCGTGTTCCTAGTTATAGGTACTGAATACTATATATGTCCGGTTTTGTAAGTGTTCATAATATTGCATTTGTCGTAAAACGATAACTGTATCGTTATCAATTTGTTTTGATCAAGTTCAAAGCCAAACAAGGCACTGAAAGTGATGAAATAGCTTCCAGAAGGTGAAAAATAAATTGTTCAGGGTGCGAGACGTGTGAAAATTGAGTTAAGTCAAAGGCAACTTGAAATTTTCTTGACCCCGAAAATTTTGGGGGAAGGGGTTCACCTCTTGCCCTCTGTATTTATATTCTCCTTACAATTTTTAGGCGCGGATTCAGAAATTTTCGAGGGAGCGGGCTTGATGGGAAATCTCGAGGCTATGGGAGATGCATCACGACTCGTTTCGTAGATATGTTTGTGAATTATTTTACTTCGTCTCGTTGGTGTCGATAAAAGATTCAGTTGCAAATAAGGACGTTTATGATAGTAGATATTCTAGACAAACAAAACAATTAAAATACCTGTTTTCTTTTTTATTAGGGTTTACACGATGTAGCTATAAACCAAAGATATTTCAGAAAACTGCCACAATACAACCAACAGTAGATGGAGTTGTATAAGGCCTACCGATTCTTTCTCCTCTTCGCGTTACTTGGAAGCTTTCGTAGTAACGTCGTCAACGGACAAGGTATGTTTATTTCCAATCAAAAATGTTTCTTCGTAATCTATCTGGGGATAAAATTGTCCTCAAAATGGGGTGAGGGACCATCTATTTTTTTTTTTTTGTGCCATCATTTATTTCAAAAATTGATTTCACATGAAAAGAACGACAATTTCTTGCTTAAATAACAAAGAAATTCAT
>WURT03404209.1:0-23111 GCA_009936505.3 Holothuria glaberrima | reverse complement strand
ATATATATTAGGAAAGGTAACGCACTTCACGGCATTTCGGCACCAACTTCGCATAACGGGAATCACGATTGTCATGCTTTACTGTCCATTTTACTTCTTTCAAATATTCAAGAAAGTTTCAATCACGTTACCCGATCAGTTGAGTAGTATGATGATGTTTCATTTGGACCAAAATTGTCTTCAAAAAAGGAACATTTCTCGACGACAAATTCGATTAGACAAGAACTCGTTCAGTCGTCGTCGATGACGACGTCACGTTACGTAAAGGGGATTATCCTCTTCGGAATACGGTTCTTCCACTGGATAGTTTGGCCGAGCGTAATTGCATCATAACGCTAGGACTGCATGTGGTTTAAGCTAGGAGAAGCGTTAGGCCTGCATAATCTATATTAGAAGCTAGAACATATGTTTAAATTTAACACCACTATAATTCTCTTCCAAAGAGGCTTAAGACAGCTTAAATCACCGTCTCTGTCCCTCGTCTTGAACATGTTAGCTTGCTGTCTGAAAATGTCGGCAGTAAATGGGTACTTACACATACCATACACTACACAGAACTGCAGTACACTATAACTGCACAGCACTGTTTATGTACCGTGCTGTGAACTTTCGTAGCGTAGACCTAGACCTGTAATAGCTAGCTAGAAGTTAGTTTCCTTCGTTTTAATGCTCACCCTCATCTCTAAAACGATATATACTATTTGCATTCCATCTTCCTTTTAAGAACAACTTATACTTACGTAATAACGTTCTTAAAAATTAAATAAAATCTGCCTAGCAAACCGATGCAGTTCGACTATCGGTCGCGACCTGTAGCTCAAAATGTTCGTCTATCATCGATGGCTAGTTGTTCCTTTTTGGTGTCTTTCTCGGCATATATCTAAAAGTGTTTATGAATGGGGATAAAAGCGTCGCCTCGGTCCGCTCAGGCTCTGTGATGACGTCATAGTCGGTCTTAAATCACATTTAGGACAGGGCACCCTCGCACTTATCCCCTACTTAAAGTATTGCTGTGGATGCAGTGAAAGACTGGGTGACATTTTTATAGCTTCGTATCGCGTTGCATAGTATCGGGTCGCGCACATTTTCAAACGGCCCTTAGTATTGTCAATGAAATACAGTGGTATAATGTTAGACACATGATTTCCTTTTAATATTTCTCAAGCTACAAGGAACTTATTTTCTACTGTAAAGGGACTTTACTTTCGATCTTCAAAACATGTGGTTCCTGGTTACATTATTAGAGGCTCTTTGGACATATTGCACATACATTTGATGTTTATCAAACCTTACCACATATACAATGTTTGTCAAGTGTCTAAATAGATCGCCTGCCTTGTACAAGCAGGAGTTCATCTAACGCATTCCTGACTTAAAACCAAATATCTCATTTCATATGATTGACAGGTAAAGCAACGGAAAGAAAAGGAACTTTAAAGTATTTTAACAGCTTGTTTAATTCAGATTCAAATCAAATTCAATTGTCTAAGATACGTTTCTCATATTTTTAAACAAGAGGTCTTAAGAGAGGCAATCATTACTGAGACAACAGTGCTTGACATCCCATGAGCGCCTCTTTTTAATTATTAACTTAATACATCGGTGGCCACTCAAGCAGAAAAGGACAGATGTAATGGCAGTTGATGGCGTATATCTGATATTAATGCAACGGTATGTGAACCTAATCGTAATTCGTTTCAGTATGATGAATTTCTGAGTGTTTGTTGCCTTTTCCCATCAAGTTAGTCAACGAATCTTTTGAATCTCAGATAGTTACATTATTACTGTTACGACCAAATTGTCCATTTTGTATTTTGCTACTCTGAAAACAAATATTCAAGAGAACATTAAGTGTCTTCATCTTTCCATACAAGAATTCTAGGACTTGTTTTTCATGTTTAAACCGGCATTTGATATGTAAATCTGCAGCTCAAGTATAAAATAAACTTATTATCATGACCTACTTTAAAATTTTCCTTCAACTTGTCACTTGGAAGCATAGAGCAGTCGGTATAGTGGGTAGATTTGCATTTAAGAATACAATTGTAAAGACCAGCTTTCGTGTACAATCATTTTAATTGCTTGAGAATATGGCTTTCTACTTTGGTTTGGGATTTTATGTTACTTACAGCCCTCAGAGTAAAATTATTTAAGTTTACCCTTTGCATGATTCACGAAAAAGAAGGGACAAAACTTCTTGTGTGAATTTTTACCCACGATGGAAATGAGTGTAACGTACTCGTAAGTTCGATTAACAGGCTTAACTGCTAAAATATTATCCAATAAGGTAAGTTTTACCTTTGCCGAAGGATTGTGCTGCGACCTTTTTAATTTTCATCCTACGGAAGAGTACTCAACCTGTTGCATACGTATGCCATTTAGCGTTGAAAATTTGTTTACCCTTTTCACACACTTAGATGTATCTGGGTTGACATAACGTCACGTCTCCTCATGATTATGTGGCTAATCTACCATTCTCTCGGGGCAGTTTTGTAACAAGGTTTCGATACGAATATGCAAATCAAGCACACAACTGCAAAATATCACCTTTATTTTAAGTTACATGTGAGAATAAGTGGGCATTAATCTCAAGATTCCGCCCACTGATCCTCCTCAATTTTCTGGTTGCGACTCTGAATACAATACGTGTAAGATCACAGTAGGTAATGTCCAAAGTGATTTTTTTTCAGTGTCCGAAATACTTTCCAGTTTTAAGGGGTTATTGTAACAGTATGATGAAAAGTGCCAATTTAGACAAGGTACACTGTACGTGCTATAAAAATTGGAATTATAAAAGGGGCACTGCACAAGATATAAAAATTGTGTTTGGCCTCTAAACACGTCACTCCCGAACTTAAAAAGTTAATGGAACGAAAAGTAGCCTGATGTCTTCACAGAGCTGATGCCCTCAGTTGGTGACCTTGGCTTGACATCTCCTTGCAACTTGATTTTATCACTGACGTTTGGAGCCAGCTGATGAGAAAAAGTCAAACTGCAGGGAAGCTGAGACAGGCTGACTACTGAAGCATAAAAATGACAAACACTGAACGTTTACGGTGTAACTGTCAACGATGTTTTTATTTTCCTTCTCTTACTCTGATAACTTTCAATTGCCAAAACATTGTTGTTAAAGGCCTGTATATAACAAATAATGCTTTGTAATTCAAATACAACGGTAACAAGTCAATAAATTCCACTTGCTGTCAAGGAGGCTCACCGCATAAAGACATGGAGCGAATTGGACTTCTTGAAAATGTCCTTTATAGACCCATAGTTACTTCTGCAAAGAAAAAGAAACAACATAAGGAACGGTACAGAACTGTCCATTGAACCCAAATAAGTATGGGATGCGTGTGGAGGATCCTGTTTTTAATTCCAATATGTATGGCAGGTACTGCGTACCCTGTCTAAATTGGAAATTATATTACCAGGCACAGCAAAAGATTTAACAGGTATGGTATTAACGCTTACTAACCTCTGATGGGAAAATAGCACGAGCTAACCCAGCGAGAGGAAAAACCACGAGTAAGTAAAAAGTTTTGAAGGTGGACACCCTCGACCAATCACCAGTTTATATAATATCTTCCACTGTCACACCGGCTGCCAAAGCAGCAGATGTAGCAGTACTTCTGGTCAAATGCGCTGTAACACTGTTGTATCAATTTCAGCTAGATTCAAGATGTCTTCTATCCACCTAGCAATTGAAGGGGACCCAGTTTCTTAAAATGGTATAAGGGAAGAAATGAAAACTGAACTTTTCTGATGTGTTTTAACAGGACAACTATCTGCCCTCTGGAGGTAATCGGCAAATGCCGTTGCAGGACAAGTCCTTTTGTTCTCTAGAAATGGGAGATAAAATGTTTTTGTCTGGCCTGGTGTGGATGTTTTAGAAGGGCCTGTGAGGCCTATTTGTATCTTTCCTATCCTTTTTTTACAAGAGCAAGCTCTATGTTTGCATTTTCTGATCCTCTACACCCTGCAGCCAGGTCAACCAGCGTTACTGTTTTCTGAGACAAGTTTTTCATATCAAGAAGACTGTTATCTCCTAGGCATTTAATGTTGTCAAAAACAGTCTGTATATCCCAAGTAATGAATACTTAGGTTGAGGGGGCATTGTCTGGCAGCTCCCCTTAAAAGTCTTCTTATTAATGGGTGTTGACCCAAGGGTTTGTCTTCAAAGTGAGGTACAGTACAGGATAAAGCTCATTTGTATAACGGTCCGATATTCCTTACATTGTTCAAACTGCGTTCTCCTAAAACATTCGCCACATCCTCTACAGACGCACCAAGGGGGATCAGTTTGCCTTTCACAACACCAACTTAAAAAGAGATTCCAAGCACTATCGTTCTGCACACTGGTGCCTTTTCTCCAAGAGCAGGTAACCAAGGTAACAGCCCCTTTCGATAAGTCTCTTGAAGAGAATCTTTTCCTGATACTTTCCAGATGGTCAGGTAAAGTGAATTGTTCATCACGAAAGGGTTCTGCCCTCCCTGACTCGAAAGAAGCAGGTTGAGGACAGGAGATATCAGAAGAGGGTGACAGACCCTCATCTCCAGCTTGAGTATACCAGGGTTGGGCTTGCCACTTGGGGGTTAAATGCACACTGTTGCTTTCAACTCCATTTCTCTTCTCAGGAACGTTGATATTAGGTCAAAGGAGGAAAGACATATAGATGTTGATGGTATTTCCATGATTTCGTGAACGTGTTCACCCAAATTCTGGATCTGGTTTCCAAGTGCACTATTTTAAACACTGGAAATTTGGACCGTTTGCAAAAAGGTCTATGAGAAAAGGTCAGCGCACCTTCTGGACTCTCAGAAAGTTTCCTTCTCTTGCATCCAATCTGACGCATGCTCCCAATGTCGAGAGAAATGGTCTGCTCTACATTCACTTTGCCTGAAATGTACTGCCCTGTAAGCATGAACTGATGATCTTGACAGAAATCCAAAATTTCTTTTGCTACAAACTGAGGGTCCCTGTCTTTGGTTCCACCCTATTTGTTGATGTAGCTGAAGATGGCTACATTGTCGGATTGTACCAGAACGTGTTGGTTGTACAAATTCCTTTGTAAAGCATCTTAGGGCTAGAAATACTGGCAGCAACTCCAAGACTTTTATGTGCCAAGTTCTTCCCTGATCGACAAAAATCCCCCTGTTTTCTCATTCCACAAATGGTCTCCATCCGAGTTTTGACACGTCTGTTTGCATAAAAATTTCCGGTATCACTGCTTGGATTGGACAACCATTTCGAACTGACTTTCTCTTATCCACCGTTTAGGTCCTGTTGAGCCTCGTTGGACATATGCTTAGGCCCGCAACCCATCGTTTGATGACCTGCAATGTTCAGTACTATTTGGAGGTACCTTACATAGGCCATTGAAAATCTGATAGCCTCCCTGGCTGCCACTATTTTCCCACAGTGTGAACTACTTTGCGAGCCCTCACTTGCTTGCAAAGCAATAGGCTCTGACAATCTTTCTTGATACCCTTCAATTTGTTCTGTGGAAGGGATAATTGTAAACTGGTGGAATCTAGTCTTACCCATAAAACTATGATTATGAGGAGGTTGAATACAGATTTCATTTGGTTTACACAAATGCCTAGATTTTCTAAGAGGGATTTTGCCAAAAACGTTTCTTTCTTTGGCCTCTCTGGTCACTGGTTTAGGAACAGGAAGTCTTCTAGGTAGATCAGAAGTCTTATTCTCTTATTTTCTTCTAGGTGTGAAAACCTTCTATTTTGAAGTGGAGTGGGTCAATTATGGTGTTTATGCTTTTTAGGTTGAAAACTGACCTGTAACCTCCATCGTTTATGGGGAAAACAAAATTTTTGCTCCATTTTTATTTGTCCAATGGAGCAGGTTTTATTGCCTTCTTGAGAAGGAGTTTTTAGATTTTTGCATCCAAGGCATGGTTTTTGCCTTGACTTATAGGAAGGAAATTTTGTACCCCTTCACTGCCTTCAGAAGCCATGTATCTCTTGTAATTCAGAAGCCTTTAAAAAGTATTTTAATTTTCCTGCAATGAATGTCTTTTGAAATTCTGAACAAGGAAGAGGTTTACTTACCATTAGTTTCTCTTTGTTATGATGTGGTTCTTGAGAACCCTGTTGTGGGCACCGCCCCTTCAATGGAAGTTGGTTGTTTGAGAAAGCTGGTTCCCACAAAATTTCTCAGCTTGTCACCCTGGACCACCAGTACCAAACAACGTTCCTCAGAAGCTGGGAATTTTCTTTTGGGTGTTATCCAATCCTTTTGCTGTGGAGAGTGGAAAGAGAGATTACTAGACCCTGAGACAGCTTTAGATGCGCCTAATTAAGCTCTTGCATGCTTTATTCTTTGTCTTAGAAGGTCTTCAACAAAACAAGTTGGGGAACTGATCTGCAACCGGTACATTACTTACAGGAAAACTTTCAACGGTACAAAAATATAAGGCACCCTGTAGAGAAGCCACTGATAAACCCTCTACTGAGACTGGAAGAACACCCCAATATCTTCCACTGTCTCTAGGCCTCGCAAAGAAAGTCCCTTTGAAGCCATAATAGACACGGTAGTGCTATCTTGGCGACTCAAGTTAGCCTTGGATCTAGGCCTAGCAGCATCAATATCTGCTAGGTCTGACTCGGGCTCTGATGTACGATTTGTGTTAACGTTACACATGTTAGGCTGTTGGGAACTAATTTAAAATCGTTATCAGGCCTAAAGTTACGCCTTAGCCTATTGACGTGAGCCAGACCTGTCGTCTGCTCACCTGAGCCAGTATTTGTGCTTAGAATTTCCCGATCAGACGATCAGGGAGAAGCAACTGCTAAGTTTTCTTTCTCACTGGAGCCAAGATTTGACGAACTCATAGCAGCGCACTAAACTTAACCCTCAAAGGACCATAAGACAGAAGAAAATGTTCATCCGTTGACATCCTGGACGTGAATAACATCCAGTTGTAAGGAGAGGTCAAGCTAAGGTCACCAACTGAGGGCATCAACCCCATGAAGGAGCCAGGCTACTATTCTTTACATTAGATTTCAAGTTCGTTAGTGACGTATGTAGAGGTCAAACACTTGTTATATCTTGTGCAGTGCCCAGTAATGTAGTTCGTTCCGTGTTATTCATTTGGGTGCTACTTTGCTTATTTCGGGTGCAAGTAACCCATGTACAATCCGATAACTACAGGAACGAACAGAGTCGAATGTTCTCTATTCTAACATTTTTTACTCCTTCCAATGTCGTTTTGGGATCTCTTTTGTAGTAACCGGGGCAAATTAGCTCTCTATCCCCTGTTTGTCCGAAGCTAGTTTCTTTGCGTTTTATCACACTGTTTTCGGTAAACTTTTTAATCTTTCTCTTGGAAATTACCGACGCCCAAGTCCGACGGGCGAAATAAGTCTCCAAAGAGTACAGCGAATGACCACGTATTAGTCTCATTTTTTTATATGTCAGTTTCAGTCTTCTTTTTGCAAAGACCCTCAACTCTCTGCCGAAGAGGCGAAGGAAGGGGGGGGGGATTCCAGTCTTACATAATTTCATAGGAAATATTGAAAGATGAAACATTTTTAATTAGGAGGAACATATACATATTACTGTTTTTTATGAGCCCTGCTGGAAATAAATTCCACGACTTACGAATCACTTGAAGTGCCCAGTGTCATTTCAACATTGATCATCTTGTACTGACTGCCGTGTTGCTTATTGCTGCCTTAGTTATGAAGTTAAAGAATCCCAATTATCGTTCTATTACTACAAGCACGTTGCAATTTTTCACGATAGCACTGTTACTCTAGCCTCCCAGATTCCCACTGGCCAATGCACAGAAATAGATCAAGCGAGTTCTCCTAGAATATTTATAAGTTTGACTAAAATGCCATCGTAACCTAAAGTCGATCATCTGTAGATGACCATATCAATGCAACAACAGGACGAGAAAGTTGGAAAACTTAAATTTATCCCTCCAATACAAATTGTAGATTATATGAAAGCTACACGGAACATCTAGCTTCATTTCTGCATTTAAGTAGGCCCTTAAGAATTACCTACGGGTCCCTGATGTTACGTTTTGATGTTCAAGTGCAACCTCCGTCTTAATAAAATTGGCCTATTATTTTGCAAACAGTGTACTTCAAGCACAACATACATAGAGAGGATAACTCCAAACTATTGCATTTAGCCATTAGGGAAGACTCAGGTTTTGGCATTTACGCTCAATGAACATCACTTAAAGGTTTTATAGATGAGGTATATGAGGGTGTATTTAAAGCTGTTTACGTGATCATGCCCCTAGAATGTTTTGCTAAGGAGTTAATCTTCTTGCGTAAATTGAAGGGACCTGTAGAAGTATTTATCCTACAGACGTTACTGACGAATCTAACTCATATGCACAAAGCGAGTAGCATTCACAACCAACAAATTTTAGAAGCATGGTTATTGCAGGAGCTATATTAGAACTAATTTGACACAAGGAGACTTGGTACAGTATTGTTCACGACAATATCTAATGTGTATGTATGTTGGAATACGGTACTATTATGTCAGGGTGTATGTAATATACAATTTACATTGTGCAAGTTACAGGCGTTCTATGAAACTTCTTAATCATATTGACTGTAATTGCATTACTTGCAGTCCTTACCTGCACGTTCATATGAATGTTAGTTGTTTGACTTAGAAACTGATATCAGTGGTACGATATATTAGCAAATATTTCCCTCTTCATACCGAACAAATAGTTCAATGATTAATGGATGTTTAGCAAGCAATCACATATGAGGCAGAAACTAGTATCAACAAAGATAATTTTAAATTTAAATTTACAAAGAACAGTAAATATGACGAAAAACAATACTTAATGTAAACAATCCGCCCTCTGGCAACTTCAGCGTGCCAGGTGAAGAGGTTTCTCTCACCATACTCATTGCACGATAACAGTTTCTTACTCCGCATTTCATTTCAACGGGGGCAAATTAATATGCCAAGTGTCAAAAATAACCAAGGGATGATTTCTGGTCTTTACGGGCATTTGAAAGAAACCAAGTGAAAACAAGCCCGCTGGTCGTATAGTATTGATTCACATATTCCAAAATACGGAAATCGTTTACACAAATTGGAAGTCGTGAAAAAGTGTGTATAAATATAACATGGCATTAAAGGTTGAAGTTGAGATGCCTGCTATTGTAATTATTGTCGCTGCTTCGCTCGTTTAAAGGGCCGTAGCAGTCGGGGCAGTCCCCCTCCCCTCGAGTTATCCTAATCGTAAGCAAAAGTTGGCCTACTTGAGAAAAAATACTGAAATGCTGAAAAATTCACTCATCAGATTTTGATTTCAAGGCTCAAAAACATGGGAAATTGTATATCAGACTTCTCTGCATATCGTTCGTTTGCATATGCAAGGTAAACCAAGCAGTAACTGTATACGTGAATTTTACAACTCAGTGAGAAAGATTATTATTGTAACATGGTGCTCAAAAGCGATTCACGAAATAGGATACCCGGGTACACAATTCCAATTGGGATGACTGCATTTCCCTTTAAATCAAACCTCATTTCCTTCTTGATATCTAAATTTGTTCTAGAGTATGAAATCTAAATGTAAAGAATGTTGAGGTGCAACTTTAAGTTCCAAAGTGTGTCATTTCTCCATCTGACAAACATTTTGACCAAACATTTCTTTACAAGGCCTTCGCTATGGCTGGCACCAGGTGGGGGCTTTTCCCCAGCGCTCTTAGTGCGTCACTTGAAGAGCCGAAAATTTCAATAAATCATAAAGTTTCAAATCATAGTTTCTGTCCACACCTTTTCCAAAGAAAACACGATTTTGGACCTAGCAAAACTTAGAACAAGAAAAATATCTCACACAGTAGAAGTGTCATTCCTCCTCTCAGCCAACATCCACTTTAATAACACCCTACCAAAATAGAAAAACATGTAATCAATTCAACGCTTTACGAAGCTTTGCCAAAGATATCACTATTTTGCATTCGAGCCTAACCAAAACAAAAATTTCTCAAAGAGTTTAGACTTCCATCCCCTTCTCTTTGTCACAGCACCTTTTGACTTACGCGCAGACAAAAATAGGAAGGCTTTCACTAAATAATGACAATTTGTAAAGATATTATAAGTTTAAGGCAAGGCCTTACTTGTATCCGTTCCCTCAGCACCTTTCCCCAGGATGGCATTGCTCAGGTGAAAAAGAAAGTACTATCCGTAGGCACGCCACTTGGTTCCCATCTTAGATAGAGTCACGAACTACTGCCCTAGGGATGTTCGCCCAGCCTAAGGCCATGGTCTACAAAATGTGTTATTTCCTCTGAACACGTGGTCGAGAGGTTTCGGCGACGTGAAATTTAGTTAGAGCACTTTTTGGACCTTGTAGGAGATGGGGCCGTCTTTATCTCGATGTCGTCGTATCTCGTACGATTGCATAATTGGTAATATAATTGACAGCATTCCTTTGCGATGCTAATGATTTTTAAAGCATGCAGAGTTTTACCACTATAGTGTCGAAGATGTGTAGTCGCAAAAATTGGAACAGTGAGGACAAGGTGTATTAATGTTTTTGATTTTTTGGACATATGGGGGAAACGAGTTTTTGAGTTGCTTTTATCGATCTTGAACTGGCGTTGTTGTGGTTATTCTTTGTAAGATTTCATGAAGCCAAAATGGTAGAAGTGAAAGTACTAACTCAAGACTTGATTTTTTCATCTAAAATATACATTTTTATGTTAATCATTGTATTACTGAAGATATTACCGCCAAGTGTAAGAGTTAAGTTTATGTCCTTTCGGGGACGTGGTTTGGTTTCGATCTTTGGCTCTTGCCAGAGAGTCTATAGGGGATTTTTGGAAAAAAGTTAACGCCGTTAAAGTCCTGTTCTGAAGCAGATTGCAACGTGTAGTTTTAGTTGGAGTGTAGTGGAGTTTATTTGAAGGTCACCAGATTTCATTTGTAGTAAAAATCATAATAAAAATCCTTTTTACTTTGTAGAAAAAGTTGTATCCAAACTTTTGGGCAAAATCATTCTTTAACGTCCAGAAATTTGAAGATCATTAAAAGTCACCAGGTGTCATATTTCTATGACAAGTGGAATGTGCAGTTAATGTTAATTGCGGACATTTTTTGAGTTAGTTTCGAGGACATCAGTGGTGTATTGTGATCAAATTTTCAAATAACCCTTGAATAAATAGAAAACATTGTAACTGTAGCCAGAATGTGTGTCGAACATATTTAGAGGTCATTTAGAGGTCATTTAGGGGTCTTGGTTGTGCCTTAAAGGTCCAGCACACAAACTGCAAAATATCAGAGCAGCTTATAACAGTTTTAGGAGGTTTTGGATGCGTCATTATTATTAACAAATCTAGTTAGTCTAAAACCGAATATGAATAATTATAATTTCCGGCCTTTTTTTTAACGATCTCTGCAGACAGTAAGTGTAAAATATAAAGTCTACCATGCCAAAACTCCACTTACAACTAACACAAAATTGCCTAGATATGATATTCTTTTCGTAACAGACTAGTTTCCTCTTTTCATCTTGCGTCAGCTTTCCCGAATAATTGTAGCTGCCAAGTGTCTGCATGCAGTTACCTGGTTACCCTTCCTGAAAAGTAATCGAATTCAAAGTTATCAACCTCATGAATAGTTTGATGCATGACTCTTTCTTGGATGACTGCTATGATTTTTGAGAGATAAATGTTACAAATTTTACAAAGGCATTAACCATTAGACTACTTCCATAATCGGCATGAGTATGCAAATATTTTCAACCACGTTCAAAAGAATTTTTCTTATGTGAATCCTCTACGAGAAAACCTGGTTGTAATTCAAATACCACTGCCACATTTTATTGTTATTTTCAACATTTTCAGTCTTGCCAAATGATGGTATAGTTAAGTTTTCAAAGAATGAATAATGTAAGGTGGCATACATAATTGTCTTTTACGAATTCTTGCTTATTAACATCATATCCCGGGGGATATTTTGCCCTTATTAGCACTGCAATAGAGAATGCTACATAGTTCTGCTTAAAAACAAGCTTTTGTCGCAAAGGGGATAGAATTTCGTTTTCCATCTTCTTGTGGAAATGTCAATCACTTCTGTCTTGTTTTGGCTTATGCATCGTTCCGATACTTTTATATTCGATTGAGACACAAAGGGCAGGAATAAATGGATATTTGGAACAACATGTCCTGCAGATTAAGATAAATTTAGGCATATAGACTCCTAAAATTACGGGGGTAATTGTAAAATCGAGAGTGACATTGAACAGAAAATCTCACAACAGCTACGAAATGTATTGGCTTCATACAGTTGGTTACAACTTGAAGAAATAAGATCTATACAAAATGGACGTCCTGCCTCCGAGACAAAAGTGCCTTACATATGCCAAAACTGAAATCTGTGTTTTACATGCCGGAAAAAAATTTGTTACCTCAGAAGAAATAGGGCGATTTTCTAAATTTTTATTGAAATAAACTGACCCTATTTGTCCTGGGAAAAAATTTCGCGTATCGCCAGCAAAAAGCAGCAGATTTCGGTTTTGGTGTGAACGCACCTTAAGTAAAATCATGAACAATTGCATCAGGTAGGTGTTAGGTTCCTGGTTGGATACTTTTTCGATTCGTGGAAAATACGTCCGTATACGATTGAGCGTGACGGTGTGGTCTATATGTATAGTATATAATAATAATACTCGCTTACTCTGCCTCTACCATAAGCTTTCATTGCCTTTCAGAGATCGCAGACCTTGCAAAATAATTTCTTCCTTTGCTCTAGGCTAAACATCCTTTATAATATATAATGACTCCAATTATAGCGAAATCTAGGTTAATTGCATTAACGTTGGAGGTTAATTTATTTGACAACAAGGGAGTTTAGAAATTCACAATAAAGTCACAAATCAAGTCTGCAGATGTTTCCACAGAGATACAAATGCTCCCAGAGACTGTTAGACTCTCTTCATTTATTTCAACAGTAAAACGTCGGACTATTCAGCCTTTTGGTTCAAGCTTAAGACCTTTACATTTTTTTTTGTCAAAAAGTGATTACCTTATCCTGTGATTGATGTCAAGAAAAACATCAGGTTTAAATTCGAAAACTGTGCCTGCTTACACGCAATAAAAGTTCTGAACAGGCAGTATCTGTGGTGATACATTTTCCTACCCATCATGCATTGTATACCAAAGTTACCGAACTCGCTTATTGATTTCAATTTTACCTTCATCATCATTTCCTCCCCATCTATGAATATGGCATTTCTTAATCGTCTATACATGCACTGGAGTTGATAAATCTTGTGAGCATTACCAAAAACGTAATGAAAGATGTAATGACAAAAAAATTAGGATTATCAGTAAACACAAGGACAATAATCGATGACGTAAAAGTAACTTTAAGAAAAGGAGTAGTTGATTTTGTACAAATTTAAATAAGAGTAGGGCACAGACAAAATAAAAACGACAAATTATTTAATTCCCAGAAAAAGCATTACCGGGCGCATTAAAGCCTGTTTCAATTTTACTGAAGTGATGTTAAGCGATTTTCAAAATTTGGAGGTAAGGGTTCGCTTTGAGGGAATGGAGTTGACTGACGAGTCTATGTTAGGAGGTAGATTTAAAGTGAGTTAATTTTTTTTGGGGGGTGTAGTTTTTGTCAATTTTAAAGAAGGGAAAAATGACTACACATCATGTAATAAAATATCCATAGCAACATTTTGCAAAGTTTTGAAAAAAAGTTTTCTACCATAACGGAAGAATAGCGTCACATGCACTTCATACAAGCATAACAGAATGAAAAAAAAAAAAGAAAAAAAAAACAGAACAGAAGCTATTCGCGACTTTCTACTGTGGTACGTTTCTGTCCCTTTGTGGTTCAAAGCAGTGCTATATTTTTAACTAAAATCTACACTGTCACTCTCACCGAATAAGGATATGTCATTACCTTCTGATTTATCCTGCCTGTCTGCCTGCCTGCCTGCGGTAAAGCCTTAATATGTCTAAAATTTGACCAAACTGTGAAGATTTCATGCCTGAGACCCGTCTGATCCCGTTTCTCAAATTCTCTTCAAGAATGAAATGTCACATGTTTGAAGCGATGCTGATCGCAAAGTTGACAGACTTGATGAAAATTTATAATTCTCATTTTGATATTACTGATCTGTAGAGACATGTGTCTCCACTGGTTTTCTAGAAACATGTTCCTCTGTCTTTTTTCGACATACGACGTCATCGCTTCAAGGACTTTCACACGGGAAAGTTTTTGTGTTGTAGTTGAAACTGCCAATTGCATTATTTATCTGTTCATATGTTAGAATTAGTAAGGGTGAGGCACAAAAAGTTTTCTGAAATGGCAGTTTAAACATATTACACTTTTCGTTAACCATACACAAAAAATTACTTTGTTGCTTGATAATGTGACAGACCGATCTTATGACAGTCTTTTTCATGTAACCATTTGCTAAGATTTGTAGCTGAGCAAAACAACTGGGGTTCGGTGTCGTGGTAATTTGACTGGTGGAGTTTGAAGTAATACAGCTTGGCTACCATGGTTAGGAGGTTTCTACATAAGAGAGAACTAGTTTTTCCACCACAACTGATTACGTAAGTTCATTATGCAAATTTGATTTAAATTGCTCATCCACCCGTCTCACAAGTGTAAAATAACAGTCACAGGCTTCTTCTGTCTTTGAGCTCGTCAGGGTCGTGTGCAATAATTACTCACCATGGCTGAATTATTAAAGGTGTGTGGACTTAAAGCAAAAGAGCTTCTTTCCTCCCCAGTGATACAGTAAGAACTCTCTAGTAATAACTCTGTTTGTATTATTTGAATATCTTCATGCTCTCCAAAGATTTACCTCTTCGAAGTTTGATGGTTTCTAAGATTTCGAATTTGAAATTAGTATTGGATCGATATCGCAAGAAACCGATATTACCAATACCGTTATTTCAGTTCTCAATATCGGCCAGTACCGATCCGATACCGATATTTGGGATATAAACATTCTGCAACTTATCATAGGCTACAAGGCACCACAATGAAGTGCATTTCCATCTTGATGAGGGAAAATATTGACACTTGTTTTCAATAATACTCAAATATTGTACCATTTTCATGACATATGGGACTGTAAATATCTGTTAGGTACAATCGGCACTTAAGGTACATTTTACCGATACCGATATAGGACTTAAATAGGGAACATCGGCAGATACTGATGGTAAATATCGATAATGGTTCCAGCACTATTTGACATGCAAAAATTGTGATGTGAGATATAACTATTTTTCTAAGGGTCTGTATTCCTTTTGTTAATTCTATAACAATAACTTTCAACTTAATTTCCAGCTAATATTTAGCCTCTAATGCGGATAGTTTCCAACTAGTCAAAGGCTACTTTATAAATAAATAACTCGGGTTATGCCACCTTTACATCTGTTCTTGTATTGAACGTAAAACAGACATAGGATAACATTAAACTCATCTTGAGAACCCCTCCTACCTGACAAATTTCCAGGTATGGTTCATGTTTATTTATGATATAAGTGCAAACAGCTATTATATTATAAAATGGTCAATATTTGATGGATTTTAATAGGAATGAAGGCTACGTTTAATATTTTAATGCTCTTTACACCAAATACAAAGGTACGATGTTCTCATATCTACAGGCACTTAACTTTTTTCGTCTTGGTGAAACAAACATGATTCAATATTTGTGGGAGTTGTTTCTACAAGGATCTTCATTTGTAACAGTTTGGTGAAAATGTAACCCATCTATTCTTTACGAATATTATTTTTTCCCACATCATGATAGTTCTTCCGGTTTCAACTTTTCCATCAAATTTGTCTCATCAAAACCGGAAGAATCCCGTTTCATGGTAAGACCTAAAAAAGACGCGGTTCAAAATTGCACTCCCATGCTTTTCTTTCAATCATATAAATGAAACTTCTCGTTGGATTCATTTTAAGTAAGAATTGTACAATGCATTCCTAATGTTAGCGTGTGTATAACAAGTTTCAATCGATAACGAAAAAAAGGGTAATTTGCGACAAATTTGGTAACTTCCATTCAGTGCTTATGTTGAAATATCCTCGTCTCATTTAAAAAACCAGATTTTATAACACTGAAAAATAATGAAAAACCGCTTTAGGCTTCGAATAAAAGACTTTTCAGTATTGCTTCTTTTTAAGAAAAATTTCAAGATCATACTTAATCAAGAAACATCTCGAGTTGCCTATATGATGATAAGAATTAGTCTAAGGAAGAAAGATGAGATGGTTCTTCTCAAAATGTGACATTCAGGCAAAATGGAAAAAGGGAAAGAAAAGAAAATTGAAAAGGAAAACGAAAAACGAGTAATAGAGACCAAAATGGTTGGCAGACTCTCCACGATAAGTTTCAATATTTTTCTAAACGAATCATCGTAATCGACACGTATTCATTCATATAATGATTCATGGAGTATCTTACATGTTTCAACAAAATGGGGAAAATGAAATCTAACGGAAGACATCGACCCTAGTTCCAGACTGAAACAATAATGCTCATTTTTTTAGTAGTTTATTTTTTTTTTCTATTTATATCAGAGATATAACCATATGAACATTAAAAATATACCACCATGGAATGAGTAACGAACATGCCACTTCAAAATCACGTTAGTGTTAATACGTTAAAGAATTCTGCCTTGGGGTGATAATAATGGTCATGATGACGACTTTTCGATGGCGATAGTAATGATGCTTTTCATTTCATAATTGTACATATTTCTTTTCTGATTATTAAGGAGATGAAAAACGTGAATGGATTGATAGCAATCAATTTTGTAAAAAGTGAGATTTACTTCGTGTGTAAATTTTTAGTTACTCAAAATCTCTGTCGTGACATTAAATAACAATAGCTAATACTGTAATCAATTTGGTGAGTTCAATGACTGGACAAGGTTTCATACTTCTAAAAGGCTTAAGTAAAGTGGAAGCTAACATTATGTATAAGAAATAAAGAAATGTGCAAACACACGATCACCAGTCAGTGTCTTTCTTCCCAGGTTAAACAAAATACATTAGACGTAACAGTACGCGAAAATTTGAGTTGTTGACAACTTTGTCAATGGAATGATCAGAAAGGCCAACCCAACTACGAAATGTTTTATATTACACGCATAAACTCGACAAAAGTATAATATGCATACTATAACACATTTTTTTATCTCCTCGCTCTGTGAGGAGTATGAGATATTGTAGTTACTTTGCCTGTTGGACTATGTACGGCAATGCCACCTGAAATAACAACCGTCGCCATGGTAACAATCCATTTTCCCAAGTTACAAGTGTAAGAGGCTAACCCGTGGTGGGAAACCTCAGGGTGACCAGAACTCCATAACTGAAGGAGGGGTTGTTTTGTTAATATCTCCTAAACGGTGAAGTTTATTTTCTTCAAACTTGGCGGGAAGGTGCCCTAGGTCTGCAGGTAGAACCCTCGGTGTTACACTGACTTCCACAAGTAAAGATCAAAGGTCAGCGGTTTATGGTCAAATTATGTGAAAATCATTTTTACAATAGCTCCAAGAGAAAACAGTCCATTGACATGACACTTCACATATATAATAAACGTATCTAGTACTACTAAAATATGTGGTTGCCATGGCAAAGTCAAAGAATACGTGATGGAAGGGAAAAGACTTATATTTACATATTTTTGAGAGAAAATTTGTGTCAAAAATTCCTCCTTGTGGGTCATACCGATTCTTTTCAAAATTGGTGGGAAAGTTACCCCAGGGTAAAATCTTGTGTCCCGCAAAATCGTGGGAATTTAGGTCAAAGGTCAGAGGTCAAAGGTCAATTTTTGTGAAAAATTCCTTTTTTCAGTTTTTGTTTTGGTATAATTCCAGAGGGTAACATCCCACTTCATGAAACTTCACACACATAATCAGTGTATCTACTGCCAACAAAATATGTGGTTGCCATGGCAACCAAGGTCAAAGGTCACTTAAAAGAAGGTCAAATGTACATTCTCTTATTTTGAAAACTGCTACCAAACGGCTGAACCGATTCTCTTCAAACTTGATGGGAAGGTACCCAAGGGTGGGAAAATACGTCTCACTAAACCCGGAAGTAAAGGTCAACGTCAAAGGTAAAAGGTCAGAGGTCAATGGTCAAATTGTGTAAAATCGTTGTTTTGGCTATAATTCCAAGAAAAAACATTGCACGTGCATAAAACTTCACATGTATGATAGGGATGAAAACTTCTACCAAAATGTGTGATTGTCATGAAAACTGGGGACAAATGTCACTTGAAAGAGGGACAGATGTGCAAATGTTGTTTCAAAAATCGCTGTATTCGGCTTAACCGGGTTTTTTTTTCAAACTTTGTGGGAAAGTACCCCAGTTTGCGAAATTGTGTCTCGCACACCCCGGAACTTGAAACGATAAAAGGTCGGAGGTCAGATAGAAAGGTCACAGGCCAACCGTCAAGTTGTGCAGAAAATACTTTCTGGCTACAGTTCCAAGAGAAAACATTGCACTGACAGGAAACTTGAAATGTATAATAGGGATAACAAGTTCTACCATATTTTTGTTAACTTTCAAGTAATAGTAAAAATACTGTTTATTCATTTAGGTATATATTATACAAAAAATGTTTTTTTTACAGTGTTAATGGATCATGCATGCATACCATCATTGCCATGTATATATAAAGGTTAAAGTAAGTATACTAACGTATACTTGTTATAATATGTTATGGGGCTCTCGATTGTGAAATACATACAATGTACAGTTCTGTTCTTTGTGAGGCATGATTGCCGACGTAGGCGTATGAGGCGGGGGCAGGGGGAAGACTGCCCAAAAAATTTCTGAGGTAGGATATACGGGCAGTAAACGACAAAAATTCGGGCACAGAATAGATGAAATTCCTGCAGAAATAAAGTAAAGTGAAAAGATTGCCAGAATTTTCTACTGAGTTCCCGAATTTTTGTTCGAATGCCCGAAAATGTGCCAAAATTTCCGCGCGCTTCGCTCTCGTGTAGTGGGTGGTGTTCCATATTATACACCTGAACTGCAACGAAATTCGGACAACTTTTTGAGATTCGGGAAAAATTTTCTGCTCCCCTCCCCCAAATTGGAAGAGTCCCGTACGCCTATGGCTGCCGACAAAGTATAATATGAATCCACAGTATTCAGTGACAGGATCAGCGTTTATTTACTTTTTTTACAACTTGAAGTCACAGGGCACTGACTGATTTCGCATGGCAAAAATATGTTCACCCCCCCCCCTCAATCAATCCTACTGAATTACGCCCCTGCGCGGAGATGGAGGGCTTCGAGGGGCTTTAGCCTCTGCACTTTTTCTACCGTGGACATTTTGGGCCTCCTCAAACTGGGAACTGGGACTTTTATTTTCTTGAATATATTGGGCCGCTTTGCTTAATAACCTCCCATCCCACTTCAAAACTGGCCTCGCAGCCCCGACATTAAGTCTCGTAGAGTCTAGTAGTAAAAGCCAGCAGTGTTGAAATGTTTTTCCACATGTATGGTGTTCATTGGTGATGTAAGTCGATATTTGTTAAGAACTGTGAATTAAACTTTTATACCGACATTTCTTTGAAAAGTGACTCCTCATGGAGACGCAAATATGGGGTGAAAGTGTCAATTTGGCATGCACGTCATTGTATTCAGGGATAGGTTTATGCGTAAATGACTAGTAAGAACGTATTAATCAAATGCAACTACAAGAATAGCTTGATGTGAAAGATTTACATCTCATATCAACTGTTAAATTGCTTAAAAGCCGCATCTTGTAGGAAGGCGCCTTGTAAAACAGACATTTTGCCATGCCTTGGACTTTAGTTTCTTTACGGTCGATCCCTCGACCAAAATGATATTTTATTTAGGTTCTTTTATCAGGAATAAGTGCCGGTCGGAAAAGTTACTTTAGCAGATTGTGGCGGTCGGCAATTCTGCGTCCTGGTCAGGCGGAACAGAAAAAATATGGGGGGGGGGGGCTGAGTGCCAAGAAGACTATCTAAGAGGAGCGCCACCATCGGTTGGCGCCGAGGGTACAAGAAAATTTTTGGCTTTACAAACCCTACAGATGGCCGGAAACGGCACTTCCCGAGTGTTTTAAGCTGCATGTACCCAGCCTTGAAATATGGATCTCATATCTGCAATTTCTCAATTAATGAAAAAAATCAATCTATGAAAAATGGTAATACATGTTTTTAAGCGGGGCGCCACCATAGGTTAGCGGGGAGCGGACAAGAAAATTTTTGACTTTACAAACCCCTCAGATGGCCGGAAACGGCACTTCCTGAGTGTTCTAAGCTACGTATACCCAGCCTTGAAATATGGATCTCATGGCTGCACTTGGCAAATATTGGGGCGCTGAACATACCTTTAGCCCCTCACTTTTTTCATTGGGGGCTTAGCCCCCGAAGCCCCCCCCCCCGGTTCCGCCGCCACTGGTCCTGGTCGTGCAAGACCGACGCCGACCGGCAGATTTAGATTTTGGTGTCTGCCGAGAAGCCAAGTGGTGCAACATTTTTTAAGCTGATTTCACTGGATTTGTTTGCGTCATACGTGCAGGTCGGAAGTTCGGGCTGTAGCCTTATGTTCCGGGCTAAAAACAGTGATCAAACATGAGGATTTTTACTGTACCTTGCCTTTAAATGATAAAGAATATAACAGCTTTATTCGTTTTCGAGAAAATCGGAAAGGTTTGTCTTACCGGCCGGTACGCTCAGTTTTCCTTTCAAAAAACGGGACAATCCCGACTAATCGGAACGGATGGTAACCCTATACATATGCTACCCTTGAAATAAAATTTGCGTTCAATAATTTACCCATTTTAAGTACTAAAAAATCGGCATCTGGTTGCATAATAACCATTATCGACTAACGGCCATTCGATTTCTTTATGGCGCAGCAGGTTTGAGGGATGGGAACTTGGATTAACAAAGCTGCCACGTGGGACTTTGCAATAATCTAAGGCACGTTCTGTCCTTCTTGAATGTATCATTGGACAAATAGTGGACATGAAGGATGCGCGCGAAGCGCGCCGAAAAATAGACATTTAAAGACCATTTGGTAATGTTTCTAGGAACTGCATCTACAGAAGGAGTTGGAAAAGCGAACTTCTTTCACAATCATCGGAATACAAAATGTACGCATCCTTAAGGTTACAGGAAACTCGAACGCCTCCAACTTAATGAGTTTAGTAAGTGAAAAACTAGCGCATACTGCACCGACCCGACTGCTACGCGACAGTGAAACACAGTCACATGGCAGACGGGTCGGTTAGGTGTGTGTTAAATTTTGTTCTCCACCTCACTGTCTGTCCCGATTGCAATCCGACAGTCTTCTCCGACTTCACCGGAAATACCAAAGTGTTTGATATTCGGAGTGAAGTCGGGGAAAAGGGAGGGTCGTCACGGTTTATTAAAACCCTGGCAGTGTTCGGCTGTTATGACCCAAAGACAACTCATCTTGTTATAAAGAAGCTTTTGCAAATCAGACGACAGCTCTGTGTGCTCGACCATGTGTGACTTACAAAAATTAGATAGACTTTTGAATATATTCACCTCAGCAATGTACGCGTACGGTTTACCTGCAATCCGACTGCGACCCGACACACCTGACTTCTGATACCGACAACTCATCCCTGACGAGCAGTCAGGATGAGTTGCATCACATTCCAATAAGGCTTTTATTGAACAGTTTTGGACATACATTAAGTAAACGATAGTCATCAATAAAGTTACCGACAATTCTGTAGCCCCAAATAAAATATTTTTTCTAACAAAGTCAGGAAACTGCAAAAGAAAGAGGCAATTGTTTTCCCGACAGTTGGCAAAATTTCCCGACGACGACACTTTGAAAATTTCTGGGGGTGTAGCAACCCCCACACACCCCCGGTAGTTACGCCCCTATACTCAAGACATGCATTCTATAACAAGTCCAACATTCCCATAATGTTCACGAAAACCTTCCATAACGAGACTGTTTACGAGAAAGAAAAGGAGTATAAGCAATAATAAACTATAATAGTGTATCACTAGTTTAAAATTAAGTTTTCAATGTGTTTTTCGATCTTTTCATTACATCTTCTTTCCTCTTAGTGTTACCAAATAACCATAGAATTTTTATTGTTAAATTAATTATCAGGAAAAACGGTATACTAAGTTTCCTTTTATTTGTTATTTGGTAATGTATTATCTACTGACGGTGTTGTTCATGTACAAACAGGGAACATTATTTCCTATTTCGAACATATGAAAGACAACATTTGAACTCACTTGCATGAACGAAACAATATTCGTAACAATCTGTCGTATTTATATGGAATGAAACAGTAAGAATGTTGTCTGATTTTCTTTCCAGGGTGGCCTTACCCTAGGTAGGGAGTACTTGGCCTAAGGTTTTACAATTGTTTTATCTTCTTTGCAAAAAAAAACAGACAGAACAAAACATGACTAAGTGAACTTAGGACACCAATTTGACTTCATTTAATTTTGTCAAGGCCGGAAATAAAAACGAAGACGAATATCTTTTACACATTATCTTAACCAAGTCAAGTTCACAGCAAATATATAGCGACCGATTTACGCTAGGTCCAGTAACGAATCATTCACGGCACCTTTTCCCTCTACAATGCTGGTATGCATTACGCGAAAGTTTCGAAGCGCGTATGACTACACTTAGTCAGGGTAACCCTAACGTAAGGTAATGTTTACACTTAGTCTTTTTGCACAGTTTATACTTCGAGGTGTGAGTGAAAAGATCCATTTGTAAACGCGTTACCCCGGACACGGTTACCCTGACTAGCCCACAGTATGCTAACACAGTAACATAAACATTTCTTTTCAGTTCATAAAATAAGTTCAAAAGTAAGTTCCATTATGGAAGCTTTACGTAAACACAGTGTGTGCTTACATATAGCTGGGTCTACACTACATTGTAGGTAGCTTACCACCAATTATTCTTCCATTGACTTACACACTAATTTTGGTCCATTTCGTGGCCCTGGACCCTTGTAGAAGTTTTCAATGCGCACAACCTACCCCTCAAAAGAAAGCTGAGGAGTAGGCCTTTCACAACGATTTCAAATTTGTGTATCATGACCGTTGAAATT
>WURT03404208.1:21825-42162 GCA_009936505.3 Holothuria glaberrima | reverse complement strand
GACTAATGTTAGCTTCTTACTGTAGTGTATTAAAGAAATGGTGTGAAACATAAAAACAAAGATCCACAATAGTTATCATAATAATGAATCCAATTGCTCAGACAAGGAAATGCTTATTATGCCATACTGAAGCAAGGAAACGTCACATCGTACTTATGGAGATTTCTAAACTTACATGTAAATTAGAAAGTGTTTTGGCTTTGTTGCTTTCAAAACATTTTTGATGTGTTAGAAGAACAAGTTTGCATGAATGAAAGATTCTGTTCTTTGAAATATTGCATTGTATGGTTTGTAAAAGCATGATGTGTATTCATATGCTAGAATTCATTTAAAAGTATGTGTGCAGTGTCTGAATTAAATTTCCAGTTTTGCAAATGAGTTTGATGGTAAAACTTATTATTATCGGTGTTTCTTTCAGATGGGGCTGCTGGGAGGAGATATTAGCAACAACAAGATTCAGAAGGAGATTGGGAGAGAAAGACATTGAGGCAATATCCAGAACAATGGTAAATGAATTTTGTTTTCTACCTATTGGGTGATGCACCTTGCAGTCTTGAGTAAATTATGTCCAATGTTAAAGAGACCAGCAAGTCTTCAATAGCCTTTATCACATGTGTCTTTTAAACCTTGGCTTGAATTTGATATTTAAATAAAACTCTTGCCTTAAAATTTTGCAAAGGGCACAATTCATAACTTCTTAAATCTGTGAGTACCAGAACAAATCAATTATTACAAGTATGAGTATAGGCAAGTACATCAAATTGTAAGTATGAGTACGTACTCACTAAAACTCTGCTGTACAGAAGTATTACAGTAACACTTGATTACATTCCTTCTTTAAATATCATGTATAATATTTGAAGACTTTACTGAAACCCTGTGTTTGTACACAAGACAAAAAAAAACCTTGAATATCAAATCATTCCTGAAAAGTTAAGTCAGAATTATGTGTTGGTATTGGTGAGAGGGAAATGATACAAGATTTATTCAGCATTAATATGAAGGAAAAAATCATAAATAGTAACTGGAACTTTGTTTAACTCCTTGTTTTTATAGTTGATTTACTGCTTACAGCATTACAAAGGTGATGAGAACATTAAAAGTTTTATTTGGGATTTGGTGACACCAGGACAAGATGGAACTCCTAAGGATGTCAAACAGCATAAAGGTATATTTATTTTTAAAAATGTAACTTTAAAATTGATGAAGGTCACTGCATTGACATTATTATTCGAAAGTAGGATTAGAAGACCTCCATTTCACCTATCTAGAACTCACTGTCAGTGTAAATGAATGCAAATTCATTTGCCTTCTATTATCAGCAAGTGTTTGAAACAAGGGATAAATTATTCGTGAGTATTATTCCATCCCAAGTGTACTACTGCTCCCAAATTGTTATGTAAAAGCTGTTAGTTGTGAGCAAGGGCTCATTCAATTACATACTACGAAATATAAAGCAGGCTCATTCTCTAGATTACATGGCTTTTTTAAGATATAAATGAGAACTGTATATGTATTGAACTCAACCTTATTTGTTTTGTCTTTGATATTGGCAGTATATTCTGAAGTAGGAATGCATTTCATGGATGCAGTATTTCCCTTGAAACCTGTGCAGTGTACAAGTTTAGAAGGGGCTTAAATATTTCCACTTTGCTCTCGGGTTAAGTATAAAAGCATAGTCTCCCATTAGTTGCAGATTAGAGATTACTTGATTTTAAGGTTATACTTATTAATATTGCTTTGAACATCTTTTCAGGTTTATCCGTTTTAGTTCCACGAGGAGGACGCAAGAGCAAAAAGCCAAAGAAAGAAGAACCAGTAGTCCCTTGCATCTTGGAGTTTGATTTTACCAACAAGGACAAAAATGCAGAACAACTTTTAACTGATGAAGGCTACAAAAATCATCTAAAACGTCATTGCAATAAGTACGTGTTATTTTGATTCTGTGTCCTGTGTTTTACCTCTTTAGCTTAGGAGAGACAACGGTGGGGAAAGGGGAGGGGGGAAGTGGGTGGTTGGATGAGGTGTAGGTAGTTCTTTATAGCTCTCTCTTGCACTGACAGTGTTAGGTTGTCAAATGGGAAAAATATCTTAATTTTAAGCCCCTTGTATTATGAAGGCCATTCATCGGCAAAAGTATGTGGGCCCATGTTTGTCAGACTGGTTATGTATTTTCCGAGAACTTTTATGCTTGCCAACAGTCCGTTACTGAGCCATGGATAAAAGAAATTTTAAAAAAGGGGGGGGGGATGCTTCATTGCATTAGGCAGATGTGTGAAGTAAGCATATGCTTCCTAATATGTGTCTGTTTCCTGAAATTATATAGATTCTGTCTTATGAAGCACAGAACCCATTTTAGCGAGAGAAAAATGGATGTCATGTTTTAATTATATCTTGCAGGGTTTTACTCAGGGTACGACTGCTCTATTATTTGAGACATGAAATCATTGGACCCATGGCCAGGCAGATTGAAGAAGGAACCCCTGCATCGTAAGTTCAGTGTTATCATTGCAAACCTTATGTCAAGAGTTGTAACAGTCATGTTCTTGCAGAATGCAATTGGTGGTCAACTAGTAGGAAGGGTCTTTTAGGTGGCTAGGGCTGGACAATATTCAAGATATGATGAAGTGGCTGTGAATACAGGCACTGAAGAGCAGTGTTTACATGATAACAAAAATGACTTAAATTTTTACCAATGTTAAACTGTCAATTACCCACACAACAAGGTATTTTGGAGCTAGTAGAATGGTGTCAAATCAGAGTCCACCTTTATTACTGTATTGATATATCTAAGACAGTTTCATTGGGTACAGTTTACACAGTGTACCCCATATGTGTTAACAGTGGAAGATATAAGGAAGCACAGTTTGTGTGGCCATTTTACAAATAGAGTGTATGCTGTGTTATGGTTCTTTTGAACTAGATTGAAAAACAGTCAAAGAAACTGGAGTGTTAGTTTGAGCACTATTGTAAAATTATTAAGTAAGATACTTTTATCTATTTTAATTTCATTATCTTCAACAGTGATCTCAATTTCAACATTCCACCCCCTGAGGGAGAGAAACCAATTGCATGGTGGGATACCAAAGCTGACAAATCACTTTTGGTTGGAGTTTTCAAGCATGGTAGGTCAACAAGAAAACTGCTTTGATGAGAAATTTGACTTGTAATGATTCCTTTACAAGCAGTGTTTGACCCAAATTAGTACATAGAGTTAGTTGTCTGGAATGGTTTAGCAAGTAAGTCTAAATAGTGGGGTTTGTTTGCCATGAAAATATCATATGGTAGCCATTAGATCCCAGGCAAAGAGATGAATGGTTTTATTTTCTTGTTTGGAAACCTTTATAATGTGTAATTTTAAGGATGCAAGGGTTACTTATCTACATAAGTTTAAGACATCAAAACTAGAAAATCCTTTTCAGTCAAAGAAAACTGTGCATGTAGGAAGATAAGAAAATTCCTCCTGCATACTTATGAAATAAAGGCAAGAAGGGGGAAGGGAGGGAAGGAGGAGACAGAGGCGATCAGGTTCCCCATCTTGTGTGTGTTTTGCTTGCTATTGGCTAAGTGTGAAATAGCCAGGTGTGGTAAACTTGATGATTTCAGTTATGCAAGGCATTCTAAGACTTTAACCCTTTCACTCTTGGCAGGGTACCCCTTTTACCCGGAAAAGACAGGCAAAAGGGGTACTGGAATTTTGTGCCCTTGTGATAAGTGTTTTGAAAGATGATTAGCAGCTATGAGATGATGTTCAGCTATGCTAATATCAAGAGTTTGTTCAGTCAAACTCAATGAGTACAAGTTCTTCCTCTCAGCTCTGATGTGCAGTGTCTGGGAACTGATCATAGCAGCTACTGATTAAAAGATTTATTTCATTCATACTGGTATGAGAAAGACCTGTAAAGTGTACAGGGCAATTAGAAACCTTTCTGTTTGCTTATGATTGCAAAAGAAGGTTAATGACAGACCAGTCCATTCCCTTTGTCTGCACTGACCAATAAGCAAAACCTGTGTTTGGTGAAGTGACAAATTTGCTGTACAACACAGCACAAGATATTGTAACAAAGCCAGTGACTTGTTTTGTCAATTAATCAGTAAACCAAAAAGAGACAAATTACTTCTTGCACACTCTCAGAAAAAACCTGTCTTGTATCACAAATACTTGGTTTCTGTCTACTTTTCAAATCTAAGGAATGCAGTCATTTGTTAGGTGTCATATGAGAAGGTACAAACTAGTTACGTTAATAAGCTGACCAATTTTGGATATTGTACAAGTAAGCAATATGTAGTCTTGGTAATGTTTGTGAATCTTTTGTTATGTATTTTGCTGCCAAACTGTACCATATATGCTGCTTATCATCATCAGGCCTCCTCTACCTTTTCTAGATTTTTTAAGACAAAAGTTTCTTAAAAGGCAGGAGTACATATTATCAAAACCTTGTAATCATTTTACAGTATGGCTCAGGAAGGGGTGGTGTGGCTAGCTTCCCTGCCATAGTGAAGGAGTTCATGATTTGTCAAGTTTCTAACCCATAAAGAAAATGTCATGCACAGGTCTTACAGAGAAAGCAGTTACAGTACATATTGTGTGTTTGGTGGTGATTCATTAATCATTGTCAATAATGTTGCTGTATGTTATCAACATTATAACATATGCATCAGCCAGTTGTGCCTGAATATTCCACACCATGCAAACCATTGGTAGATTGTTGAAGTTTCACTTTATTTGGAATTGATGGACTCCCTTTGTGACATTTTAGGTTATGAGAAGTACCATCTGATGAGATTGGACAGTTGTCTATGTTTCCTGGAAAGATGTGGAAGGCCTCGTCAGGATGAACTTGCTGCACAGTCACAGGCTGATGGAGATGTGATGAATGACAGGTAAGAGTACTAACTTGATGGAACTTGTTGAAGTAGTTGGGCTAGGGAGAAAGGTCAGTTTGTGTCATGAATTACAAGTAAGGGTATTACTTGGTGGGACCTACAGGAGTACTTGATCTGGACCTGAGGGTTACTTTTTTAATGAATGAACAGTAAGGAACTACTTACTGGGACTTCTTGGTGTCAGTGGGGTAGGGAGGAGGTTTAGTTTGTGTAATGAATGACAAGTAAAGGTATTACTTGGTGGGTCTTAATGGAGTCCCCTGATCTGGACCACAGGGTAACTTTGTTTAATAAATGAAAAAGAAGGAACTACGTAATAGGACTTCTTGGTTTAGGTGGGGTAGGGGGAGGTTTAGTTTGTGTATTGAACGACTATTACTTGTCCAGTCTTGATGGAGTACCTGATCTGGACCATAGGGTTACTTTGCTTAATAAATGAAAAAGAAGGAACTACGTAATGGGACTTCTTGGTTTAGGTGGGGTAGGGGGGAGGTTTAGTTTGTGTATTGAACGACTATTACTTGTCCAGTCTTAATGGAGTACCTGATCTGGACCACAGGGTTACTTTGTTTAATGAATGAAATGTAAGGAACTATTTAATGGTAGGGAAGAGGGTTAGTTTGTGTAATGACTGACGTAAGTGTATTACTTGATGAGACCTAGTGGAGAACATGATCTGGACCGAAGGTTACTGGGTTTAATGAATGGTAGGTAAGGGAACTACTTGAAGGGACTCGGTGTAGTTAAGATAGGGGCAGTTAAAAAGATAATATGAGGGGTTAGTCAGATTTTAAGTGTATCATGAGCTTTGAGGGAGTATCTGCTACGAGATGATGTTCAGCTATGCTAATATTGAGAGTTTGTCCAGTCAAACTCGATGAGTATAAATACTTCATCTCAGCTCTGATGTGCAGTGTCTGGGAACTGATCGTAGCATATATTTATGGAATGGTGCATTTCAATCATACTTTAGAAACCTCTTAAGTATTGGTGGCAAGTTGGCCTTCATGTGTTTTAGATTTATAGCAAAGGTAAACATGACCACATATGTTTTTATCTGTTTAAACAGGATGCCCCTTGTTATTGCTCTTATGGAGAGTATGTGTGTTACAATTACATTCTTCATGAATTTGCTATCATAATCTCAACTGAATTTTCAATGGTGGGCTCTAACATTGTTTACTCACCTTGCTTGTTTCACATTTAGTCAGTTGGATGTGGATGGGATGGAGCAAGAGACTTCAGCAATACCAACAATTCCAAAACACATCAAAGAAGAGGTGGAGGTGAGTATTGAGACTGATGACACAGCTATTTATTTTATGAGAATTACAGGCTTTATTTAAAGAGTCTTCTAATCTTCAGTAAGCTGTAATGAATACTTAAATCCACTTTGGAATTAAGAAACCATTCCAAGATCGTAATCAAGTCCTTACACTTAGTCTGTATATATGTCCTGTTTTGTGAAAATTTTCAGGAGTTACAAAGTGTCAGTATCTTTTCAGACTTAATGACTTTTTGCAAAATCCATAAAACAAAACATAACATAGGCATTGTTTTTATAGTTTCTGATAGATAAGAAAGTGTTCCAAGCCTAAGTCTTAATGGTTTGCAAAAGACACAACAAAGTTGGCTTATAGGCTTTTAATGATGTTGAAATCACAAACCAAAGTAGTATCAGGCATTCATCCTAAATCAGAATTTAAAACAGTGCATTGTTAGTTAGGGTGATCAAAAAGATTTGTTGAATGGGTGAGCCCTTGTTTTTCTCAGATTTTTAAAATTCAATCCTATTTCCTCAAACAGGGAGAGTCTGCCTCACCAGTCAGTACCAGACCGTCTTCTCCTGCGACACCTTCCACCAGCAAGAGGAAGTCAACACCTTTGGTACCATGTATGTAAACAGATCATGATTCTCTCTTAACAAATTCTTGTCTTAATTTTATTCTAGGATGGTGATGAGCTTTCCATGTGTAGAATAAATTATTGTCCTTAAAATTTATTATGATGTTCTAAACAGTTGTGAGAGAACTAAGTGAAAAAGAGTGTGGTAGAACTGCCCCTGAGAAGTCCCCTGATCAAATCCCTGAGGGGTAGAGTGAAATTCAGAATGATAACTTGACAATGGGTTTCTGTACTCAGGTCTGTTGGATGGGAATATTAAATGACAGTCCAGAGAGCAATGGGATCAATAAGTACAGCCCTTCTTTGAACTCTTGTTGTAAGGAAATTAAGATTCTTGTTGGTGTATGTAATCCACAGTTAACCTAGCATAGGGCTCTTGATGAGCCTGAGAGACTTGCTTACCCTGAATTTATTACGTTCAGATTAAAATGTGAACGTCATATTTTGTACATTTGATCTGAAGATTTACTATTAAGGAAGGTACAACATTTTCATGTTATTGCTTTCATTCTGAATAGCTGAACCAGGGAAGCTACCTTTCCCTCAAGCTCCAGACTTGAACACTAGAGTACGACGACTTGTTGCAGGCTTCCAGCGGGAACAGAAGAAAAAGCAGTTGAAAGAAGCCAAACGTGAGAAGGTGAGCTGTCATTATCATCATTAGTTGTATGTTTATTTGTTTAGTATTTCACTGACTTTGCTACAAGTTATTACTTGAAATTTGCATTTTTGAAGTACCATAGTAGAGTTTCTATATTTTCATTGTGATATATCTGTGATGTTGATTACAGGTGTCATGTCAGCCCATATCTGTCATGGAATATTGTGTATTTTCCTTTCAGTGTGTTACATATCAAGTGTGAAATTTGATTAAAAACATTACTTTGAAAGGAATTATGCCATCTCTGCTTCATGGTCTAGGTTTGTGGAACTATGAGACATTCTACAGAAGGTTACTTAAATTGAGAATGTAGGAAAAGTGTTTCATTAGTAGGTGGTAGTTTGAGTTGTAATAGTTTTGATTGTTTTCTTTGACTTCATATAACAGAAAGATCAAGTGAAGAAACTACGCATGCAGGAACAGTTGAGGCTCCGGGAAATGAGGAAAGTTGAGGGAGCACAGAAGTAAGTTTTCTTCCACCCTCGTGAGGACAACTGACAACAAATTGTATAAATATCTCAGCGTGTCACTTTGTCCTATCTAGGAGCATAGTTTAAATGAAGTGTGACATAGGTTGTTTGTCCAGTATGTTAAGATTGTGCTTAAGTCTTTTAAAGAACCAAATGCTTGTGGCATTACATTTTGTGTATCGTTTTGAAATGAGTGATCCAGTGTATTAGATAAGCATAGATTAACAGTTTTTAAAAAGGTAGTATTTACTGGAGGTTGTCATTGAAAAGTCAGCTGAGAAGTACGATAGACTAAAGGTAATATGCTTATGTGGACCTGAATATGGAAAAAGCAAAAAATTATTCGAAAAGAATGCATTGTTTGCATTGTCCTCATTAAGTGTAACTGTTTCATGTGAATTAGATGAATGAATATTTATTGTGATCACTTTAAATTAGCCCTTTCCCTCAGTACGTAGGCTAGTTTGTTGCCAGATTTGGATCATTGTCTTATACTGACTGGCATCTAATTATTTTTCAAGTCATTGGTTGAATAATTTTGTATGTATGATTTGCAAACTAAATTTCATCCATTGGTCCTATACTTAGGTGGTCCAGGAGAGAGGAAAGTGACTTTTATCGGATACTTGCTGCCTTTGGGGTTGAACAAGACCCAGTATCTGGACAATATAACTGGACTAACTTCAAGAAACTAGCTAAACTTGAGAGGAAGTATGATAATAGAATGCAAGAGTTTTATGAACACTACAGAGCCATGTGTCTACGTGTTTGTAAGAGAGAAGATGAAATCCCGGCTGATTTTGGTAGGTGTCCTAGCTTTGTATTAGATTGAATTTATCAAGTCCTCTTTTCTAAGTACTAAAACACTTTTGGCCCAGTATATTAAGTGGGGTCTTATTTTATAGTAAGCTGGTGAGATTTTTCTGTCCAGGAGCCTATGAAGGCATTTTAGCATTTGTGTGTATATGTTTGTGTGTATGTTTACAACCCTGACTCTAATGTACTCTTGTAATTGAGCTCGTAGTTTTCATTTACTGCAAAGGCTTATTGTGGCACTTTGTAAAAATTGTGGTGTCCAATACAAAGATATTTGATTGGTTGTTGGTGTCCTTGATGGAACTTGATGATACTTGTTGTTACTTCGTGTACCATCAGTTGTTGGTGTACTTGATGGAACTTGATGATACATGATGTTACTTGGTGTACCATCAGTTGTTAGTGTACTTGATGGAACTTGATGATACTTAATGTTACTTGGTGTACCATCAGTTGTAACATCACTCCATTGCCATCTTGGAATAGGTTTTCAAATTATGATTAATGTAACAGTTTGTATATTTGCATTGTTTCTTTGTTGGCAATATTATGAAGGCTTTTCTTTGTACTTTTTGCCCTGTAATTGCTTAATGTGCTTGTTTTTGTTACTTTACATCTGACAGCATTGTTGGATTGTGGATAAAGAAAGGCAAGATGTGTTTACTTTAGGCAAATAATCATTTATGTGTCTCTTTTTTCCCTTCAGCCCAGAAACCCCCTCTGGATTTTCAAATTGAGCCCATCTCAGAGGAACGAGCAAGCAAGTGCCTTCAGAGGATAGATTTACTCCTCAAAGTTAGGAACCAAGTATTACCCCATGCCCAACTTGAGGAGAGGTTAAAACTTTGTCAAAAGAGTGTGGAATTACCAGAATGGTGGGAACCTGGAAGACATGATAAGGATCTTCTTCTAGGTGTTTCAAGGTAATACTTAACTTACTTGCTAGCTGTATGAAACACAGTGCATTTGAAGGGAATTAAATTGTAGAAAGTGAATTCAGGTCTTGTAAAGAATGCTGGAAGAAATATGGGTAATCCTTAAAGCAGTCAGTGTAAGTTAAACATATCGAGAATGTGCTGAGGCAAGAATAGGAAGCGATTTGATGGTGAGGTTGCAATGTATCAGGAAGAGTTCCTATCATTTCAATAGGTGAAAAAGGAAACTCACTTTCTGCCCTCTATCTGTTCTTAAAATTCTGTGATCTACCTTTAGCAAATATTGTCCTTGTATGAAGGACTTAACTGTAAGTTTTGCATTTTACATTAATATATTTTATTTTGGTTTTCAGGTATGGCATCAATCGCATGGAGTCTCAGCAGATGATGATGAATGACCCCCAACTTAGCTTTAAGGAACTGAAAGAAAAATATCCTCAGATGGGTATGCCGCCCCCTGGAGCTTTTACAACTAAACCAAAGGGTGAAGCTAAGAAGAAAAAGAAACCTGCAAAGGCTCCTGCTTCCAAAGAAGATGTGAAAGCTAAGGGTGATGGTGATGCTACCGCTGTTACAGCAGGTGATCAGAATGTTGACTCTGGAGCTAAAATGATGGAATTGAAAAGACCTCCACTAGTCATAAAAAGTGAACCTCACCTTGATGAAAATGGTGCTTTGAATCTGTCACAGCCTCTTAAAGTTGAAAACAAAGACAATGAAAATACCGGGATAGATGAAGATACCAAAGTATGCAAGGAGGAGAAGGAAGGATGTATACCTAGAGATACAAAAGATTTACAAGATGCCAGTCAGGATAGACAAGGAGAAGAATTACTGAACACTCAAGTGCAAGTCAAAAAGGAGGTTGATGGGGAAAAAGGTGTAGTGAATAATGATACGGGTAATAATCTGGCCAAAACAGAAAATGGAGAGAGTCCAGCCAAGGGTGGAGCCTCTACTAAACAAATGTCAGAAGCAGAGATTCTGTACACATACATACTACGCTGGCCAAAGGTAAACATTCTGTTGTAATCCATGTTATAAGGAGTGTATAGTAAACTAAGTATAAAGGTTTGCAGTGAGAAAATATCTTCAAAGTTTGATACCAAACTGAAACCAGGATGCTAAAGGGTATTTTTAAAACTGGGTAAACCAAAGTGTAAACTTATTTGTAACATTAAAGTTTTGTCATGCTACACGGGCAAAAAGAAGGGCATATATAAGATCAGAGGACATTGTGTTATTGAGCTCTTGGCGTAAGGAAGCATCTCAGCAGTCTTCTTGATCAGTGGAAACTTTTAGAAGCTGTTGTTGGAAAATCAAAGATCAGAGTCAGCTTAACTGTTTCGAAAAAGACTTTATTGCTGGGAGGATGGTTCGTCATGTCTTTTCCTTTGTAAATTGAAATGACCTGAAACATGCTTTGCAGTACTTGTATGGTATTTCTGTAATTTCTAATTCGGATTCCCTACCTCTTCATCTTACAGGACCGAGTGATTGTCCACCGCTTAGAGCAGATATCCGTGTGTGTCTTGAAAGGGATGTGGCCTGGTCGTAAGCACCATCCACCCCCTGTACCAGTTCCAGCAGATCCTATGATGCTTGGTCTTGATAGACCCCCTATGCCATTGGAGCACAGCTATGCAGGAGAATTTCTGGGTTCAAAATACATGGCAAGTCAGCTTTCTATTTTGCAAAAGCATCCTATTGAGATTTATTTGTCAACTCTAGTGACATTTATTAACAGCTAGGTATCAGCTATCAGTAGGTTTTTAGTTACTGGGGCTGCATTTGTAACCTGTGTGTAATGTAAGCTCATTGTTACTAATGGTTAAACACTGTACTCTTGATTAAACTTACACATGGTATGTGCTTTTGTAGCTGAAAGACAGAATTTTATCAAATTTCAAACACAAGATGGCATTATGCTGTAAACTTGATGCATTGTGGGTAATATTTGTGTTGCTGCTTCTATTAAAGTAGAGTAATATCATGTCATATCCCAGTTGTGTCCTCTTGTGTTAAGTGGCTTCCATCATTCTTTTTATTATTTTTTGTGAGTAGCTACTAGAAATTTGCGTAATACTTTAAACTTGTAATCATTTATACTTAAAACATTTTAGGGTTGTGTACAAAAGTTTACATAATAGTTAAAAATTCTATGCTTGGCTGGTGCTTGTCTGTTGTGTTACCAGTATGGTGCATTAGTGTAACGTCAAACTCAGTTAGTCCTATGTAAGAGGAAAGTTGTTATTAAAGTAGTGCAGTTCTTCATATATTCTTGTTAACCAATATTTAAGGTGGACTATTGTCACATTATGAACAAAAGAACATTATGTGTCTAGGCAGGCCAAATTGGTTTATTTCAGTTATAAAAAGTTTAAAGAAAAGTGAAAAGTAGAAAGAGTGTGTAGAATTTACTTTTGGTTAACTTTCAGGAAATGGATGAGCCTATTCCTTTAAGAAAGAAGAAGAAAAAGAAGAAGCAGACATTTCCAGATCCAGGTAAGAAATAAGTTTTAGTTTATTCCTTCTTCTTTAAAACTTTTAGGCCCACAAAACCTAACTAGGAAGCTTGTCAAGTAGAATGTTGTAAGCATTGGTAACTACTGGTAAGATTATCTGTCCTTTCTGCTATATGCGGGTAGAATAAAGATGTAGGTTTGCTATGGTCAATTGTGAATGCTGCCCCTGGGAGATACATATTTAATGTCTAGATTGGATCAAGGAGGGCATAATTCAGGGGTGCAGCTGGATGGTGAAGTGATCTTCCACCTTTTCTCTACTGCTGTACTGGACAAATGTTTGAGGTGGAAAGTAATAATCCTCAGTGACTTCAGTTAAAGTCCCTTACAATAAGGTTGAACAACTTGAAGTGTTTAGAAGAAAATTTTGTTTGTGGAATTCATATTAAACGTCAGGGAACAGGGATCTATAGTTTGTAATGTCCATGCTTGCCCCTTCTGCTGTCTCTCATATTGCAGTGTGTACGTTTGGAATCAGTATCAGTGGGGATAGGCAAACTTTTCTTAACTAGGTCATAATAAATGACAAAGAAAGCTCTTATTTTTTGTTATACCTGTATTGCAGGTAAACCTGATGCTGCTAGTTATGAAGTGTACCGTTTGCTGGTCGGTGCTGATTCTCAGGGTGACAGGGAGATTGTCAAGAAGAGGCGTAGGAAAGATAAAGATGGTAGTTCAGAAATTGAAGGAGAAGAGGTGAGAAAGTTTTATTGCAATGGTAACAGTTTTGTAAGGGTCTGCAGTCTGGCTTTGTAAATAAAGTAGATTTGAAAATGTGAACATAATTTTGGTACAGGTTTGTAGATGTGTGAGTAGGAGTACAACAATATAGTACCTTGGGTAAAAAAAGATTGTTTGCCCCTTACGAATACAAATGCCAACTTTCATGGCACTTTTGTACCAATACTTAAATATCAGTTCTTTTTACTAGTATGAATGTATCATCTTCTTAATTAATGGTTATAATAGTGTATTTAGCATAGAATTTCAATGTTTGAAAACCCTGGAGGTTTGAAATATGGCACCAGAAATACAAAAATATTGAAAAATGCATACTTGGCATAGTGATTGAGCTAAGTGTTTTGGTTTCCTTACAGCTGGATTCTGATGGAAGGGTTAAAAGAAAAAGAAAGAAGGAAAAATGGAAAGGTATGAGGATTACTCTGAGAGCATTTATTTTTTAAAAATCAAATACCAGTTTCCAGAATTGTGTTTGTCTCACAGGTTAAGGTGACCAAGGCAGAGAGGTGCATTCAAATTGTGTTGTGAGCATACATTTTAATGTATACGAGTTTGTCTTTGACAGCCTATCTGTAAGACCGAGATTATACAAAGAAGGAGAGGCTAAGTGAACACTTTTAAGGTAGATTTTTTTAGTAGTTGAGTCCTTCTGATATTGTTGCTTGTACATTTGTGTGTCGCCAAAAATTAATGAAAACATAGGAAGTGGTATATACTCGTAAAATGATGTATCCAGTTTGCTTCATGGTTGGTATGTATCTATTACTACATGTAGGAATGGTTATGTGGGAACCATACACAGGGGTAGGTTTACTGCAGTCAGAAATAGACTCTCCTTTCCCACCTCCATCCCCGTTATGGTGGAAATGTGGATGGGCCTTGGGAATTCCTATGACATACCTAAAATGGGGTTGACTAACTGTTTACTTAACATGTGATATGTGTATTGATTAGTGACAGTGAAGATTTTAGTGTGTGTTCATCAGCATCATGATTATTAATGAGTTTGCAGGACTTTGTGTAAACTTTTGAAATTCTTCTCAAGTGAATTCCAGTTTGCTCATGTACTTGTTAAATAAGTTGACATTGTGACATGCTGAAGAGTTGTGTGAGGTAACCTTGGAAATACAGATTTTAGTAAGTTACAAAAACCAATCGGTTTTTACCTCTCTGAAATAATGGGAAATAGTGTTGTCTTTAATTGTAAGGTTGGGATGTTTTTGAAGGCTCTCATAGTTTAGATATTAAATATAACCATGAGCAGTTAAAAACCATGTATTTAAGTATTAAATATATCAATGAGCAATGGAACTAACCATATTTTTGATGAAAGCTTTATGGTCCATGTATGTTTATTCCTGAATAATATTTGTTATTCTTTGTTTTTCAGCAGTTGATCCTACCACTGGCCTACCTTTACCTTCAGAGGTAAGGATATGATTTATTTTCCCAACATAATTGTTAATGGTTCAAAGATGACATATGGGGTACAAGCCATGCTAAGTACCATTAGTTACAACTGTACAGAGTACTTTCTGTGATAGATTTTGCACTATTTTGCTACCTGTTTGAAAACCAGATTCATGATATCATGACGTTATCTGTTCTTTTCTATTTTGCTACCTGTTTGAAAACCAGATTCATGATATCATGACATTATCAAAGAACAGACATATTCAGTTCAATTCAATTAAAATTTATTTCATAAATGATTTCAAAAACAGTAGTACATAAAAAACATTGATATACATAACAAAACAGCGAGAAATCATTTGGAGGACACTAGAAAAACAGAAACCTTTAACTAGGCTAGTGACCTAAAAAATGTATGTAAGATAGATGCAACTGTTGAATATTGGGGGTTGCTGTATGCAAGAAACTCAGATTAAAATTTACTTCTGGTATTACTTCTAGAAGATTAACAAATTCACCCTAAAAAGGATGAGTGGTTAATTTATCAGATGGTGATTGGGATTATTATAAACGTCTTCTCCCCAAAGGACTCCCAAGAAGAGGCAGCACCTCCGCCAAAGAAGAGGAAGCGTTTGAAAGACCCTGCAACATTGCGTATGGAGGATATCACTGGAGAAGAGAAGGTGGGCATAATTGAGCAGGCTACTGGCTATGTGTTACCAGCAAAGAGGGTACCTCTCTTGAAAGATGTAGCTCAGTGGATAATGAAACACCCAAGATACTCTATAGCCTTTGAGTGGGGAGAAATTGTCATTAAAAAGGTGTGTACTGAATTCGTGTTACTTTTTGTATCTCATCTTGTAAGTTACAGTAAGGAATCAAAGGTCCTTTTCTGAAGTACTTCACTGAATTTGCATTGGATTTAAGAGATTCATTGTCATGGTTTATAAATGAATATGTAGAATCCATTTCAGAGCTTTTGGGTGCTCAAATAACCATCAGCTGCATCATAATATCACTGTCTTTAAGTCTGTTAAATAAGAACATTGCAGTAAAGTGTGTATGGCCAACAACAGAAATCTTGCATTAAGACTTCCTGGAAATCTATTGTGAACCCCCATTAGGAACACATTTACTTCAAAGAACAAAGTAGTAAACCCTTGATAGAGGTTAATGGTTTACACCTGTTACACTCTGTTAGGATTCATAACTGGGAAATATCACAACATTGCTCTTTATGTCTTTTGAAAATAACCCAGGATTTGCTTGAAAGGCTGAGCATGTTGCAGCCTTTTATTGGTCCAGGGATTGTATGATAAGTCGTGTATATTTGTATATGATGCTGGAGGTCATGTGAAAGTATTATCTGCAATATCTCGATGTACCTATGAAATTATCACGTTGGCAAAAAAGTTTTAGAAACGCTGATTTAGGTAGTGGAACGTGAAAAATGTAACTTGTTTCTATACTGTGTGCAGTAATATCAGAAGCCATCCCGTCATTGAATGTGAAACCAAATTTTTGAAATCGTAGAAATTTTGACCCTTCTTTTTCTTTCCATTGTAGGGATTTCTACCTCCACAGTTATACCACAGGATATCAAAGACACCATCAGCGCAAAGAGCAGTACACTTCCCTCCGTACCAAACCAGGGCATCCTCTTCAGCCAATCCCCTTGAAGGATCAGTTCCATTAAACAATTTAGAAGAAATGGTACATGTGATGCCTTCATCAGTACCCTTAGCACCATCATTACCTATACCCAGTAGGGAGGCACCATCAGAGTCTTTGATCGGTAAAAAACAAAGAAGGAAAGCTAAAGCAAAACAAGCTTGTATACCTCAACCTATAGCACCAGCCCCAGCATCATCACTACCCGGCATATCTCCTTACTTGCTTCCGAGTACTGGAGGGGTTCTATACTCACCTTTCCTGGCCTCTCAGGGTGTCCTACAGCCATCTGGAAATGTTCTCATGCCAGCACATACAGACTTTTCAGTCAAAAGTTCAAGCAGGACAGAGGAGGCTGTTGGATCTCCAGAGATGGAGTCTGAGGAGACAGATGAGAGGACAGGGTTATCTCCAGAACATATGGTGGAAGAATCATCAGAGCTACATGAGGAAGTGGAGGTTACTGAACATCCAGGAGAAATTGATGGCAGGGAAGAAGAGAGTGAAGATGATGAAGATGATGATGGTAATGATGAAGAGAGAGAAAAGGCAATTGCACAGGAATATGAGGTTGTGAACTATGCTAGTGATGAAGATGGTTTTGAGGAAGATGAAAATGAGGTCCAGAGGAGTGATGATGATGATGATGAGATGGAAGAGGATGGTGGTAATGATTCTGATGGAGAAGATGTTAGTGATAATGAGGAACAGGAGGAAGAGGAGGAAGATTATGGAGAGTACCAAGTAATGGATGGTGGGGATAGTGATGACGATGATGCTGAACCATTCCTAGAAGATGGGGAGGATGACGATGATGATGACGAAGATGATGATGACGATGATGATGGTGGTGATGATGATGGGAATGATGAAGTTGATGATGATGAGGATGAAGATGATGAAAGCCCTGGGAACCAAAATAGTGATAGTGATAACAGTAATAATGAATATAATGATGTTGATGATGACAGTGATGATTTAGATGATGATGATGATGATGAAAATGATGAATAGGTGGTAAAAGAATTGTCATCAAAAATAATGAACACTGAAAAGAAATATGAACATCCCAATGTTTGGGTCAATATTTGTTTCCTTGGAGCAAGTCTACTATCTGGAAACTGCAAGTCATAGAAGAAGTGTCCAAGCCCTCATGCTCGGAAAAAGATGTTTTGACTTTTCCAATACTGGTTAAAAAAAAACCCAATGAAGTATCAGAATCAGAAGCTAAAGGGAAAAGGTGAGGGTTGTTGGGTGGGGTGGGGGGACTGTGTGTGTGTGTGAGACTGTTTACCTACATTACATGACTCATTTTATAACCACAGTACACATTACACATTAGTTCTGTGGTTCTTGTCTAGCTTTCTTGACTCCTTTTATAAGTTAAAATTGGTCAACCTTTTGAACAACATCTGGTACTCCAAAGTATCACATATGCAACTTGAATATGTCAACACCTTTTTAGTACAATTACTTCTCTAAGTTTTGAGATGAGTAATCCTGTTATTTGGTTTTTGTGTCATTGCTTTGCTACTTTTGCTGCAGTCTTGAAGGAGCTAGCTGCACAGATATTACATGAAGCACTGAAAATGTGGGTTTCCTTTTGATAAAACTTAAAATGTAATGATTATTTTCATATGTGTAATTTCATAATGTGTTGGAAGAAAAAGCTGAATTCAAGAATGTGGTGTTAGGTGAATTTTAAATGGATGGCAAGTAAAAGACTTATCATTATCCAGAGACTTGTTTTGTTTGAATTATTCAATGAACTTATTTCAGAATTGCTTAATCATGGACAGATAGTTATGGAAAGTTCCATGGAATTGTACATTTTTAAATCCTCTGTTGTGGATGCAAGTGGATTATTTATAGAAGGATGTGTTAAAACAGAAATATAAGATACAAACTGGAATATTTTGATGGATTCTAGTGTAGTTATTTCACATCCAATAGAGATAGAAAAGGAAAGTAAGACTGAAAATATCATATTGACTATTAATGAATTGTACCATCAGACTTCTGAATTGAGGCCACACCAGACTGTTTTACTCCTTATTGGTACTGGCTGTTGATGCCATCATATAATTGGGTCACATCTGTAACAAAATTTCAATGGGTCATGCACTTTACAGTTTCTTTCCACATCTTTTCTGAAGGCAGACTGCAGTTGAGAAGATGCATGAGGTGTTATGATGGTTGTTGATGTTGCTAAAGACAGTTCATGTGGGGAGACAATTAGTCTTGGTCAAGACCCTAGTACTAGCAAGTACATACGTTGGCTACTATCATTTCTGAACAATATAAGGAGGGCACTTTTACGATAGTAGCGAACGTATGTACTAGCTAGTACTAGGGTCTTGACCAAGACTAGGAGAGAATTTGAGTCTTAGAGGATAAGAAAACTTGTCCTGTTTCTTTTTTCCAAAATTGATGCTCAGCCTTTTCTTGGACATCACTTAATACAGGGAAGTCAAGAACTGGTAATTTTATCTGATGTAACACTGTAGAGTGAATATTGAGCAATTGACTGTTTCCCTGATCTTGTTATTGCCACAATTTTCTTTTTGAAAAATGGAGTGGAATGGTAAGATAGAATGTGAACTCTTCTGTAGATCTGGGTGAAGTCACTTCTTGCACTTTATCTCCGTTTCAATACACATTACATGACATTTATATCTTGTGAATGCACAAGTATGTCAGTGTATGCTTAACTCATGACAGGATTTTGAAACATTTAAGCATGAGCATCACTGCCACCCTATAGGGACTATGACAGTGTCACAGAATGTTAGGTTCACTAAAGGTATTGGGTTCAGTGGACCTTAACATCGTCACACCTCACTGAACCCCATTAAGTTAGTGTACCTACTGTTCTGTGCCACTGTCACCCTCTATGACACCTTATTCACAGACAGAAAATTGGGCAAGTTGTAGGGAGTTGCATGACTAGTCCTTGATATCTGCTAGAGAGGTTCTCAACTGATACCACAAACGTGATAAAAACAAAATCAGCTGTATTGGATGTCAAACTTCAAATTACATGCAACTTACACCCAATGTATAAAAAGTATTGAACAAAGCTTAAAATGTTCTGTTTGCTTATTTTCAAAGGGTTTCCTTGATGATGGCTAAAGAATGTTGTGTAATTGTCAAGAAAAATCACAGGGCTTGCAGTTTTATTGACAATTTTCAGCAGATTTTCAATGCAGAGCTAGATAAGTTTCGGATTTCTCCAGAGGAAATGTCAGACTTGCGTACTAGATTGTGACGTGCTCATTTCAGTTGTGGTGGATCTTACATGATCTTAAGGCCAGTCAGAGGTCTAGTCCAACTTCTATGCCCTGAGACACTAGGCATGACTTTGTAGTCCGGCGGGGGGGGGGGTCCCCATGTCCAATCAGGGAGCCTTTGACTTTCAATAATCATGACTTGTCCTGCAACAAATTGTGACAGTCACATGACTTCCATCACTCATTTCTGTTGCATTTCATCTAAGAAGGACAAAGAATGGTTTGATGTCAGTGTGACCAAGTTCACAATATGACAAATATACCTTTGGTTCCCAGACCAACAAAGTTGTATGGGTCCATGCCACTCATCAACAGAAGCTTGCACTTCTACTAATGTACAGTAAAATTAATGCAGTGCATGTCATTTTGCCACAAAGCATTGCATCTCACTGTTCACACACTATACAATCCAAGCAATTTGCTGTGGACATTGGCTCAGTTAATCCTGAGGTGATATGGTCAATACCTTGAATTTACCAACAGAAAGTAATGGACCCTGCCCATCTGAAAGCTAGGTGGTATTAAAGGAAGGTTTTCAAGCAAAAAATTAGTTAAGCTATGTGAAAGAGTAAATCTACACATACTGGTGAAATTTTCATTTGACACCCATGTGTGTGTTTCTCATGATATTTAAAGATGAAGTTAGTACATTTGTAACCTACTGTACAGTGAACTTGAATCAAGAAAGAGTAATGTCATCTACTCACATTAATGAGCAATGATTCAATTTTGTCATTCTTTCTATTGCTTGACCTTGAAGTAGGAAATAAACTATGGAGAGCATTAAGTTTGTAAAATTATCCATCATACTGTGCCAGCAATCGAATTACAAGATTATGGAGGAGCAAATGAGTTGTAAAACTGGAGACAAGATAGTGTTGATTAATGTAAGGTTATAATGTCGTATGTGCTTGCTTCAAGTTCACTGGGTTGAAAATATAACTTCATCTGCTTATATCTCACAAACCACAAATAGGAACTGAATGCATATTTGACTAGAATGGTAACATAATAGATTACCCC
>WURT03404208.1:3680-21725 GCA_009936505.3 Holothuria glaberrima | reverse complement strand
TAGAGTTAAGTTTACTCCTTATAACTGTTCTTAAAAATACCAAACAGAAAAATGAAAAAACTTTCAACATTATGTTCTGCTATAAATGTATTATTAATTCATCTTTGTTTTAAACATTTTCATATTTACATGAATATTTTAATGTGAAACAACAAGTACAAGGTAAATTTGCTCTAGCTCTCATTGTAACAAAATTCAAAATCCACACAGAGTGGACCTTAAATTACTTGTGCTGTCACATTCACTGAATACTTTATACGACAAGAATACAATATAAAAATACATGTATATGGAATTTCTGAAGCAATATAAAAGTTGCAATATTAGTAACACTTTGTTCCTTCATATCATCCTAATATTAAACAAAGCCTCTGGGCCCCCTCTGCAGCCTTATTTTAGTCCAATGAATACAATCAATTGGATACTGATGTCACAGCCTTTGTTACATTTAAAAATTAGTTTATGTACAACTTTAAAAATAATATACCACACATATCAGTCAACATATTAGCAACTATTTCAATCTTCACAAGCTTTGATCTTACGATGGACTGTTTTTCTTTAACCTCTGCAGCTTTATATGCTTATTGGTTTTCAAAATAAACAAGAAAAATAGATTTCCACACGTCCCTGAACCCCTCCCTATTCTTATCCATCAAGTCCTTCACCCCCTTCCCCCAGTTCTTCACTTGCATGTGGGGAATGACTATCAATCACACAGTACTCCTCAGTACTTGACCATGTTAAAATTTCAAACACCAGTAAACTATAAGCTATACTATAATACTTAGTAGACAAAAAGTAAATACTATAACTCAGACTGCTGTGAGAGAGTATGTGGAAGTTTTATCAGTGGGAAAGGCTGTGCACCATGTTTGAATACAACTGTAATAAATGCAGAATGCTGAATTTACCCTGCTACCCACCACCTTTAAATATTCAACCATTTATAAAATCAATTATTTCTGATCATATACCTAACTAGTCCAGCTTAACAGCTGGTGCAATTTGAGACCTATTTGATCAGATGGTTAGTAACTTGCTTACAAAATTTTTACATAAGGAATAGAGGCTGGATGTGAAAAGTGTGTAACTGTTATAGAAAATAACTATCAGAAAGACTAGAGTCTTAAGCAACCAGTGTCACATGGACAATAAACTCTTCCTCATCACCATGCATACAAAACTTATCAAAAACAAAGTACATATAAGCAATGGTTTTAAGGAATACAAAACCTTCAACAGCTTGACTGAAACTAGAAAGGAAACATTACGAAGGCAATTTCTAATGGAAGGTAACAAGCAACTGTATTTCAGCTTTGGTTTATTAGGGTGACATATGCAGGGTGTGGTTTGTATCTAAAATATATTCACATTGCATAACCATTGCAGGTTGTTCTAACATTGCTTTTTCATAAATTGACACTCCTCAATAAAGGCCATCTTTATTTTCAAACAAATTACCCCTCTTATTGACATCTGCCTCTGGTATTTTATCTTTCTCTTTCTTGCCTTTTTTTCTGCCCAAGCTTCCTTTCTTTCCTTTCCCGTCCTGATGTTTGTTCTTCGGCCGTTCGAGGGACGAATCTGAGGTGGTTGAACTGTTACCAGATGGGTGAGAATGATACACTTGGGTTGGCGGTGGGACATTTTTACGGTGGTCTTGAGGGTGAAGGAAATCTCTTCCAAGGGGAGTTACCACGCTGAGATTTAACTGATCCACAGTTGCCACGATTAATTTGACAACTTCCTCATGACGGGACCATTTGACATCTTTACCATTGACACTGACAATGAAGTCACCTTCCTTTAATCCGCTGGTCTGTTGAGATAAAAGTGATTTATCTTTTGCAATGTCTTCTGCATTTCCAAGAAGGATACTGATTTTTTTTTTTTCCATTTCTTATTGTTACAATTGGAAGACAAATGAAAGGTGGTGTTTTAAGAATGGTACACGGAGAAAAAGAGCACAGTGTAAAGAATGAAGGAAAAGCAAATGAAGGTCGAAATAGCAAAGAAACCACTATCCACAAAGACTAATAAAAATATGTTTTGACCTCTTTTTAACAATTAAACTTGGTACCAATTCTGCAACTGGAAACAAGTAAGCTTCTCCTGGCTTTTTAAGCATAAAATAGTAGAACTGCATGGTACTTGAGAAGAAAAGTTACTGTTTAACTTTGAAAGAGTCTTGACAAGCTTCCTCACGCCATTATGGTACCCTATATTTACAACTGCAACTGTATCTCTCATATTTAAGGAGTTCTCTCATCAACAACTTCACACAGAATTCATGGTCAGCGAGATTACTTTTCAATAATATATACATAGAGTAGCTACTATATCCTTACATCAGCAGATGACCCTTTGTCCACACTTGCTATTATGACAGGGGAATCCCCACGCACTGTGAAACCAAAGCCATCATCTCCCCTCTGCATCTGTAGGGCTCTTGGAGCTGTCCAGTGGTTACGGGCATTGAAGATGGCTAGTGGACCCTGGATGGAAAAGAACAAGAGTTAATCAGGAGATCTACCCCATGACTTTGGATCAAAAAATATGCACTGTGATGAATCAGAAGAGCAGACAGTATCAGTGAGATACAGATGGACAGCACAGCAGAGTGGCTGCAGAGAGAGACAGCACTTTCAGATTCTCAAGTAACATGAGTGTATTCATTGTTTCAGATTCTCAAGTAATATGAGTGTATTCATTGTTTCTTTGGAAATGGCTGGCATGCTGTTATAATAACTTAAGTTGTTGAAAATTGGTCTCAAGGGATGCTCAGTAGGAGGTGCTCAGGTGGAAAATGCATGGTGTGGAGGAGTTTCCAGCTTGGAAGACGTGCATTACTCCTGCACCTATAATGGCTGCACTCCTAATACCAACCAGCGTCTGCAAATTTTCGCAAGAATTCTTCGTGAAACTGTAAAACTGCACGTGATTAACTACTCATTTCTATGATCAAAACAAACACAACACACAAATATTCAACAAAAAATCAACTAAAGCATGTCTGATTACCAAGCTGTTCAGACAACCAACAATGGGGTTTTAGTGTGTGATTTCTCCTACTCAAAGCTCACACAATAAGTCCACTTGACTTACTTTATAAAAAGAGAGTGGGTCGCAGAACAACAGTTAGAGGAAGTTTCATTGTGCAATATGAATATTCATATATTGAAACCAATCAACTGTCAAGAGGTATCATCAAATTGAGCTCATGAATATAGCAAAACTGGATTATCTCTATCATTGTTCGAAGGTGTTATAGTATGCACGTCAAAAGAGGAGTACATATTCAACACCTGCTATGAAGGTAAAGGGAGGAGTGGCTATTAAGGAAAACTTTGTTTGGACAATTTGACTGTCTGGGACAAGGAAATTGACCTTACACATGATGGAGGATTAACTAGGTACAACTGAAAAAGAATCAGACATGTAAACATTCCATAGACCTATCCAAAGTTTAATTTTGGACAGTAAACAACTCACTCTGGTATACTATATGCTACAAACCATTATTGCCACATTCTTCAAAACACAAAACCCTACTAATTTCATACATACATACCAAGAAGTAATTTATTCAAACATTTACCTCACTGGTTCTCAGACCATGACAAGCACTGTACCTGCCTGGATATTTGTAAGGATCCACAAACAAAGACATCTGAAATTATCCCTTTAAAAATAAGCTTTTTATTCTTCATAGGTTTATACGTTTTGTGAAATGTGGGTTGTCTTCAAGTAAACTTCTGTGAAGAAAGTCACTATGGGTAAAAGTTTTAATACCAATGACTCACCTAGCCAGAAAGTTCTATTTCTCATGTAACTTCCAACTTATCAAGCTGCTCCATTGCTTTTATCACTCAGTATTTCAAAACCATTTACATCACTTGGGACCACAAATAAACTTGGCCCATAAAGAAACTAAAAAGCATAAAAACTTTTTGAAGTTAGTCATAAATGCTTAAACTTACCAAGCTGTGAAACATATCTTTCACTTTAACTTTGGTAAAGTCAGGAAGAGACGGTTCAGCAAGGACACCTGCAGAAGCTGAAAAAAAAAAATTACTAGATCAAAGTCAGTTCTGGGGTAAAAAATGTTGGTGACCAAGGTGGGTGTGGCAAATTTCTTCCTTGCCACATGCCACCTGCAATCTGCAACAAAGCTCTACACTTACAATGAATCAAGAGTCAAATATTTACTAACTAAAATCTGCAAAGCTGTTATGATACAGACATTTCTCACATATTTTGGCTAATTGACTCACACCTATTTACACAACAAAAGTGCCCAGCAGACTATACAGGTTGAAATTAATGCCATCTTAACAATCCTTCAAATTCCCCTCAGCTTTTCCGAGTTTTTTTTTTTTTCTTGGACCAAAGGCAGCACTTCCCTTTGCAATCAGCCTGACAAACTAACCTAAACACTAAGCTCACAGCACAACTAAGTAATAATTATCACTTTGAAATAAAATTAAACTGTATTCAAAAGTGTGATTGTTTTTTTACCTTTTAGAAGTACAAATAATGGCAATTGTAGACACTTTTTTTTTCGGAGGGGAGGAGGGGGTAAGGAGGGTTTGCAGTTCATAGAGTCCTTGATGAGGACTTTTTATCCTTCCTCATTCTTTTCCTTCAGAATTGAACTAAATTTAATTAAATGGACAGCCTTGGTTAAGAAAGCATCTATGGCAAGTGATATCATATTAATTAATGGCATCTACTTTTGTTCACTCACTAACCTGGAATGGAAGGCACATTTGTCATCTCCAAGAAATCATCTTCTTCTTCAAGTTCTGTATATTTTCTCAATGACCTGTCATGAGAATGTCTCAGTATTTCTTGAAGGGTGTCAATCTTCCTTAAATTCTTGGACAGACTATGAACTCTCATAGCTTCCTCATGAATCATCACAGCTTGGTTTAAATGAGCCTTGCCTAAATCAATATAGAACAAAGAAATAAAAAAAAAATAAAATAAAAATTACATCACATAAAGAAATATTTAATCATGTGAGGGAAAACTGTCATTACAGGTTGGTTTGGGTAAGTTTTGCTCATATTAAAAGGAAACACCAATCAAATCATTTCAAGACATACAGAAATCATGAAAAGAAATACTGACGCCTCACATCTACAACCTTGCTATCATCAAAAGTCAACCAAAGAAAATTCAATCACTTAAAAGAATATTCAAGTGACTGCTTTAGATGATCCTGAGTAACAATAACTTTTCAGCACATTTCCTTCACACCCCATACTGATACATTGTTCATAACTCAGTATATTACTGACTGGAGATAGCCCAATCTTGTATAATCTACAAACCTTCTTTTGTTTTCAAGGAATACTACAACACACCTATGAGTTTTGTAAAATCAGAGATCAATTTCTACTTATGTTGGTAAAAACCACATCTCAACAGAATGCAGTACTTCCTGAAAAGTATTCCTATCACCATACTGCATTGCACAATCCTATGATACCTGGCTATTCACTGGACATTGCTTTTTTTTTTTTCATTTCTTTACAATCATGACACCTTTAAATGAAATATTTTAACATTTCTCATTTTCTAATTTATTTTTCCACATAAATTTACATTACATCTATGACTGGGTTTCAAATTTCAAGGACAAACAATCTGTACTATAAGCTGAGACAAATCTTTTCTTTGAGTATCAGCTGTTTGATAAAAAGGGGATATGGAATCCTCCCAACCCAAGGAATTGCTAGCAACTCTCTGCCCATTCCCAGATTTCCAAATACAGTTGATAACTGCACTTTGATTGAAAATCATTCAAACAATACAGTTTCACTTTGGATAGTCAACAATGCCTTGTACAGTCAGCCTGTTCTCAATAAAGCTCACACACACTGTGTTTGACAATATTGCCTTTAACAGTTAAAACACAGTGCAGGCTATTATGTCTCTGTCCTAGAGGTATACTAGACAAGAGGCTTGGTTTAAATTGGAGGAGGAGCTAGAAGTTAACTTAGTAGGGAGAAATGTTACCGTCTGGGGTGAGGTTAGAGAGCCTTTAAATGGGCTGACCACAATAGTAACACTGAGCTACTGGTATAGATGTTGTAGATTTACAGTAAAGAGAAACATAAGTTAACAGTGTATAAGCATAGCACAGACAGCAAATGACTGTTTTCATTATTAAACCATTCAGTAAAGTGTTCAATAGTTAATTTCTTTCCAAAAATATCAGCATTAAATGTTGCATCATTTGAAAACAAAAGTATGGGTGAACAAATTATTCAAGAGCTACAACGAAGTGAATATTTTTCTTCAAGAAACTTATTTCCTGAAACTAAAGTGACCACTGCAAACTTACTATTATTTATCTGTTAATCATGGTCTTAAAGTTCTGATAATTTTGTGTATCATAATTGCAACATTTCTCTTTAAGTGCTTTTAATAAATATGCACAATTACTCCCCATGTCTCCCCATTCCAACATGGTACGTAAAATCAGTTCTACTTGGTGGCAATATACTACTTAATTAGAATTAATAGTTATTAAGTGTCCTCCCATTACCTAAGTTTCTTCTGGCTTCAGCTGTCTTGGGTAACTCCATGCTCTGTTCATCTGCATCTGGGTAAATTTTGGGTAACACTCTGTCTAGGGCTTCTTCATTTATTCTTCCACCTGTTCACATTGGAAAAGCAGGACAGCAAATAACAGAAACTTCACAGCACATTCATACTCATGAATATTTAGCAAGACACTTTGAATACTTCAAGTGGAATTTACATACAAGGAATGTGGACAATTTGGCTTCTTTCCAGGTAACCACACATTCTGTCTGGCCCTGTTCATTTATCTTACCTGTTAAAAGGATAGTAACTTTAATATTCTTTTCAAAGTTATTAACTTGAAAGTTCTAGCTAGTTATGCCCAAATGACAATCAGCAGTCCAAGGGAAGATGAACACCTAGGGCACTCCAGAGAAAATTCTTAATCTTTCACTTATGGGGACAGAATCACAGAGGTAGCAATGTTAAACTCAGATCAGCAAAACAGAGATGGAGTGCTTCAGAGAGATGTCAAAAGCTAAATCAACATCAAAGATTATCGTTATATCAAACATAATGTAGGTGAAAAAAGCTCATCCTGATAATAAATGTTTACGTACCTTTACTTTATTTAGCTGTTATTAATCTTCATTAAAAATTCATGAAAATTTTGAATACTGTGTAATATATTTTCCTTTCCTGTAGCGAGGTGTGGTGAAAGTGCAGGAAGAGATGGAGGTATTTAAGGGATTACAACAAATCCCCTTCCCCCTCTACACAGAAGAATGTTTTAACAACTTACTTGTACCATTTCCAAGAAGTCCTAGTGCAGCATAGAACTGTGATTCTGCATGGAAGTGTTGTGACTTGACTAAAATTAGTGAAATCCAGGAATGAGGAATGTAATCTTTCACTGTCCTTTGCATCATTGACTTATGCACCTTAGAATACACATCAGACACCTGAAACGAAACACCACATAAGTCACTGTTATATCATGAATAAGCTCAGTACACTTGCTCCCTGTGATGGGAAGAATGAATTATTAAATATCTTCACATGGACAGATCTTCTTGCCAATTTGATGAAAACCTTAATATGCATTCCCACTACCACAACACTTCTGTCTGAGTCAAAGAAAAGTTCCATTAATCATTTTAACAATGGCCAAAAATATTACTTAACTACATCTTGGTAGGGCCTATGTACTGACCTATCTCCAACACAGGAGAATACTAGGCACTGAATAGTAATGATGACCAAATCATGTGGTGGGTCTGAGATAAAAACTGATGCCACAACTACGTACATTAGTGTTTGTGAGTTAGGAAACAGTAAATTTGTACATCAACCCTTAAAGGCCAGTCATGATCATGATACTCTTTAAAAAAACAGTTCCTGATCTGTGAACTCCTCCAAAATCAATACTCCAACCTGTTAGCAAAGCATACATCTCATTGAAGATGAAAATTTAACAGAAAACAAGACAGGTCTTTCCTTTTTTTTTTTTGCCCCTGTAGTACATCAACCTGCACACCACAGCAAGATCTAAGAAAAAGACAATAAGACTCTTTATCCACACCAAAGTATGCCATACAAACATCACCTCTTCATAGTTAAAGATACTACTACTGTCACAAATAATTACCTTATTTTAAGGATGAATACTGATTTACTTACCATAGAAGCTTCTTGTGCTACTTTGAAGCAGACCTCCACATCAGCTTCCACACCACCTAGTACAGTCTTCTCATAGAGACACTCCTGTGCTTGACCCTGATATAAACCAAAAAAATGAATTAAACAGTATACTTTGTTACTTTATACACAAAAGTACTGCTTTAGCACTGTTATGTTATTATCTTGGGTGTCCCAGTAAGGGTATTTATGCTGTGCTTGTATTACATTACGTTACACATCATTACATTACATTACCTTCCATTACATAGCATTATATTAGTGTTGCAACCTTCACTGCTTCTATGCCATATTTTCCATGAATATTACACAGCCTCAACTAAATTCTCATTTGTGCATTTTATATACTTGAATTTTGTTGCTTTTATCATGTTAAATTATCTCTAATTCAAGCATACTAAAAGCCAAACAATGTCTTTCTTTTGACTATGTGTTACTCACCTGCATGAGTACCATTAGAGTCCTCAGTACTCCTGTACTCATGTCATTGGAGGGTGCATGACTGAAGTTTTCTGACAAGTAATGGAAGACACCAGCAGATCGTTGGAAGTACTCCACAGCTGCATCAATTCCTTCCATTGTACTTCGATCCTTAAAAAGGAAACGAAACATTAATCTGAGTCAAACCAAAGTGTACAATAACAAGGACCCAAGTATTGTATGGTCTTTAAGTGGACATGATATTGATCATGCTTGCACATGGCTGCAACACTTCTGGATGTACCTCTTTCAGTTCTTTTCAATCAATCTTTTTTTCACTGAATAAATCATTCAGAGTTAATATCTTGATTACATCTTTCATGTGTATGCAGCAATATTACCAAGGCTGGGTTGGGTTTACATGAAAAATATTTCACAGCCCCCCCCCCCAAAAAAAAATTCTAGAGGGCAATACTTTGTGCATCAGTGGAAAAAAATCAGGTATGTGCAAGCTCCTTGCAGGGAAATTTGGTATTTGGAGGAGAATATGGGCAGTTGGAGTGAAATTTGGTTATTTTTGTACAAGAAAATAGGCAGATTGTAGGAAATTGGACCCGCTTATTGTTGTGTTCCCTCTTTTTCCATATGTGGCACATGGTATGGGGACAATTTACTATAATTAACTGGTGTGGATGTTGAGTAGGGATTATACATGACCCCTGGCTACATCTATAATTGTTTCTTCTTTATCTTGCATAGAGAGCTAACCTTTGATATTCATTTTTCATATCTATATTTCTGTTTTAAGCATACAATGTATAATAGATGTAGCATGGGCTGGTATTTAACTCTGTAATGAATGAACCATGATCTGATTGGATCAAATGTAAACAATGATACTGTATCCTCTATGTGACACAAAGCTATCACACATAGATACTGAATCTTCCTTATCTTTAGACAGTACAATGTTCAGGAAGGGCAACACATTTAAATATTTAACAGGATGAAAGGGGTATGAACACTAAAATGTTTATAGCATTAATCATAGGAAGGGGTGAATTTATTTATTTATTCAACTTTACTTAAAGAGGGTGACTCATTTAGCCTGAGCTAATCTTACATAAGGCCCTCATAAAACAATAAAGACATAAATATGAAACCATATTGGAAAAATAAAGCAAAGATAACTATGCAAAACAACTTGGAACTTAAAAATATATATATACAAATGGTTACAAAAATATATATAGCATAGAGAAAGATTACCTAAGATGCTAAAATCAAAGGTGTTTGATAACAAGTAAATAATGATGAGTATGAGGCGAATGATAACAAGTACATAAAGGTAAAATGTTGCAATCACATACCACCCTTTGTTTAAATGGAAATATCTGTGGTTTCTTTAAAGACCATATATACCTTTAAAGAGCCAGTCTGAGGCAAATGGTATCCAAAGTGTTTCATAACAGTATTTTTACTGAGGTGGAAGGGATCAGTCCAAGGCAAACATGATTGTGATGATTATATCAGCATAAGGACAGAATACTTACACCTTCAAAAATAGGAGCATTTGTTGTGTAATAATATGGGTGAGCTAACCCTGAGCAGTCACAAAGAAGAGTTATGTGAGAGGGAAAGACAAAAAATGTGAATAGGGAGTAGGGGGAGGAGGGGGAGGAGGGGGGAGGACTGATCAGGGCATAAGGTATGGAAAGGATGGAACAAACACTTCATGGGCAGAAATGCTCTCTTTGCCTATATACAGTAAGTATTCACAGATCTGCTTTAAGCCACTGCAAAACAGTGAAGAGAATCTTGTACTGGAGGGGGTAAAAACCAACTGACCCACAAAAAAAAAAAAAAATGGAGACTTTAACTACTTCTCTTGAGAAAAGCAATCCTATGAGTTATTTTGAAATCAGTTACACTTGTTTAAACATTACCTGTCTAGCTCCCATCTGTGAATAAACAGCACCTATGTTAAACAGGATGCTACCTTTCTCAAAAGCTATCGACTTCTGTAATGAAGGTACCCCTGTTAAAGCATCATACCTGAAAATGAATAATTAATCATGATCTTATAAATTATTTCAAATGAAATGAAAATCACATAAATTCACAAAATTCCATTGCTCATATTAACAGAAGTAATTGTCATTGGTTCAGGTTAACCATTGTCACAGCTTTGAGCAAATGTTACAACCTTGTTCATCCTTGTAAACAATAGCAATTGCCAGTGAGTACAGAACCATATCTCTGTACAAACCAGAAAATACACGTTTCCAAAGAAAACTTCACCAAAATATGTAAGTTGCATGTCCCAAATAAAATTTGGTACCACCACCAACCTGGTATTTTTCTACATAGCAGGTTTCTGAATCTTCATTCAGCACACAGAAATTTGAAATGTTTACCAACGGCACAGATAGAGACTTTTCTTTTCATGGTAGCTTTAACAGTGTAAAGCAAAACATGCCTGACTTCATATTTTGTACCCTGCACATTTCTACAGGAATTCAAATATGCTATTTCGCTTGTTTCTGGATTAAAGTTTGCCTCCTAGAAGAGGATCTGAATCCACACATTTGGATTCTCAGTTATCCAAATCTGGTGTTCCTCCAAAAATGTTCTTTTCCAGAATCTACCCTGTTTGACCCAGCAAGCGATAGAGGAATTACTTTAGTGGAAACATGTCCAATAACGTGGTAGTTACACTTAAAATTTCTTTAAAGTTAATTCATAAACACTGTAAGTTTTCCCATAAGACATTCAACACATTAAAAAAAAAAAACAGCTTTTTTATAAACCACACATCAATAATTCTAGGGGACAACACAAATTTATATACAATTTACAATTTATAGCTGTCAGTTCCTGTGAGGAAGCCTGTGTTATATGACCTAAGCATGTCAGGTTTTCACCAGTAGTACAGGAGATGAACAATGAAGTACAGTGCACTAGGTAATGGTAAAATGGTTATTAATAACATGAAACTATCAAGGTTAATTTACTTTTATGTCAGCATCTAATTATCTGATGGCAGACTCTGCAAAATGTATGACTTGTCTGGCTACAGTGCATTCGTGATACACCCTTTGTTTGTATATTGACGCATTGTAAAATCAGACATGACTTCTTCTCTTTTACACCCACTGACCTTCAAAATGTAATTAATTATTCAGACTACAGAAGCTTGTGGCATTTCAAATACAGAAAATTATGTAAACTAAACAAAAGTAAATATATCATAATTAATTGCAGGGAAATATCAAAGAACTTTAATGCAAAAACAATTTGTCCACTACACATGACAGCTGAAATAACTATTAATACTTACCACTGGAAATATATTCCAAGTTTGTAACTTTTGTCTGGTGGGAAAAATCTGTTTTCAATGAAGTAAAGTTGATTGTAGTATTCAAAAAGTAGCTCAACACCCTGTAAGTTTCTGACAGGAGTTCTGACAGCCTGTGAAAGCGTAGCATTAAAAAATACAGTAAATGTAAGGAAAAAATGCTCTGCACTCAGAAGGGACTGTAAGTGAATTTACTCCTTGGTACAGTACGGTATCTGAAAAATAAGCTCTTCGTGACTTTAATACACACATTATTCCACATCAACATCAGTCAACAAAGTTTGTTTATCAATGAATTAAAAACAATTTGCAACTGTTACTTGTTATGAGCACAGCCAATCACTTTTTGCTTTTTGATCTTACTTCTATGTGCACACCAATGTAAGAATTACAGTTAAGTAAAATACAGCACTCCTATAATAGCCCATGATGTCAAACAGTGATTTGCCATTTTGAAGGGATGGAAAATTTGTTACATGCTTCTTGTAATACTACCCGTAACCCTCAATTCCAACCCTGCTTCCAGTAACTTTAAACAAAATGAAACAGCAATCTTTTAATTATTGCAAAACCTGCTACGATTTGAAAGTCATCTCCCAAAATTAGAGAACAGAATTCTCTACCTCCATGGCAACAAATGTTGTGTTGTGACATTAATGGTGTACTGGTGTACTTACTTGTCGCAGCGTCATGAAAGCTGTCAGTTCCTTCTGATACTTTGCACCGTCTTCGCTGTAATGTTCCAGAATGTAATCCTAGAATAAGGTACAGTTAATTCAATTAAAAAATCTATTGTTAGTTTTGATTACCACCACTACTGCATGTACCAGTACAGTATAGTCTCTTGTACACAATAACTTTACACACAGTGGCTAACGCATAAAATTTGACACACGGGAAGATGGGGTTGAAACTTAGATTGCCTATGTAATGCTTAAGAAGTATACCAATGGGGGAAATAAAGTAAAGACAGCAAATTGAAAACTGGACATACTATTTTAGAGGAAACATTTTGTTTATATTCTTACATTATACCCATTTATCCATTCTTAATATATTGTTCTATATCTAGTACTTTCCACCAGTTGCTGTTCTGAAAGTGATTTGCAAATGTTACTCTGGGTCAACAATAACCTGTCCTACCCTAATTTACATACAGTGAGCAATGTGAGACACTAACTGTGTTTCTGTTTTGCATAGTGAACATTTAAACAGGTATGATACCGTACCATACCCATTTAAACTATGCATACAATATAAACTGTAATTTCACTCTCTCCTGAGAAAGTGAAGAGAAAATTAGCTAGCAACATACTATGTATACATTTAAGTATACTCACTGAGAATGGCACCCTGACATCAAGTTCTTTGGTTTCCTTGAGACCAAGAGGAATCATGGGGACACTCTTTAAGTAGCTCTCTGTTTGGTATGCTTCTACTTCACTATTAAGAGATGACAGTTCTTCCTTTAAGAGCTGTAAATTGGAGTTGACAAAGCTCAGCTCCAGAGCAACTTGTTCTTTCAGCTTTTTGTTGGTTGCAGCTCTACAAAAGAAAGTGAAAGTACCAGAAATAGTTTACTTTATTCATCTGTACAGTGGTAAAGGTACAGAAATGTGGACATTACTTGGAATCACTGCATGTCCATCAAACTGATAAATAATGGTCTACCCAGTTTTAACTGAAATGGTTAGTGGATGGCATGTACTGTACAGTACGGTCTTGAGAAACTCCAATTTTTTGGAGTCAGGTACAGTACCCATCGTGACTCTGATGGGAGTCCCTACTCATACAATAATGTTACAACTGAAGGAGGATCATAAATACCACAAGCTTTATGATTTGTCCATTACTTGCAATGCCTACCAATGAGCAATCTTAATACTTCAATAGGTCTGCACTTATCAGTAGGTGAGGTACTGTACCGAGCTGCTAATGTTTGAGAAAAATAAGGGTCAACTAAAGAGATATCTTGTTATTATAGAACGTGACTGAAAGAACCACTGTATTACAACATAATAACAGAATCACAAAACTAACATTGAAAATGAAGACTCTAAAATACAATTTTGTGGATACTCTTAATGGTATTGAAAATTCCCAAGTAAAAAGGGAGTCTCTCCTCTACTACTGGCCAGGAGTTGTAACTCTGAAGTAGAAAGTAGAGTGGAGCAACTTATCCAAGGAAGCTACTATGCTTTTCACTGTTGACACACAGCTGTGTTACCATGACTAGTACTCAATAATGGTGTAGTTCTGTACTTAAGTCTATGCCATAGAAATCAAAGTAAAGGAGAATAATGTCAAGCAATCTGGACTATAGAAAGCCACTCATTTGGCTATCTGACCGGCTACAAACCATTGGTGTATTTAAAACAAACAGTATGGTGTTGCTTTTGCCTAGTTATTGGCAGTAAAACTCTGTGTTAGAAGTATCTAACAAAACACTTCAGGCAGACTTATCTCGATTGTGAAAATTACTCATAATTGAAAAACGGATAAAATGACATTAAACTTCTGAAGTTGGATGCATACTATATGTATGGAGATACCTCATTCAACCAGCCTTTGCTATACAGTCACTGGTTATAAAACATGCAGCAATGTATGGTGTCAGCAGCATTCTCCCTTACTTACCCTGGTACACTACTTCAGGAATGGCTCATATCAATCATGTGACAATATTTTTGTCACTTATTTCTTAAATTTATGCAGAATTACTCCTCAGTTTACCTTCAATATTTCATGATTTTATCAGGAAATATTACAAAAAATACTTATGAGAGAAATAAGATGTGATCTGTAAGATTTAGAAAATTTTTGAAAATAAACTTGGGGCGACTGCCTTCTCCCTTTAACTTCGATGGTCTATAAACAGAAAACTGCACATGGCTTTTTCTTACAGACAGACACAGCAGGTCTACAACATGTACAATATATTACATAGTCAAAGTTGCAAAATCACATAGCAAGATTTAACTGTGACCCTTTCAATCTTGACCAAGTCAGACTGAAGGGAGACCCAAGAATGTTTCAAGTGCTCAGTTTTATTGTGCTGGAAGCTGGTACTGTATGAAGTCATGCTAATTGTTTTATCTTCACAGTGTTGAAACTTAACTATAACTTACTTAACTTAATTGACCTCATCAAATTTCTAGTTCCATTACAAGTTATTTCTCATAATCGAACACAACAAAAACACTGCACTTATCTAATAAATCAATGAGTTATCAATATCATGTACAACTTAACAATTCATATAATACATTACAATTAATTGGCAACAAAGTGTCATCATGGTGAGTGACAACACAAAGTCAATCCCTGAATTGTGAAATATCTGGGTACCTGTGTACTGTAATACAAATTTGGGTGAAACATTTGTCCTGTCACAAAGGGATTTCCAGAGCTCTGGGAATAAAATACCATCCCTCTTTTGACATTCCTGCACAACATCACTCTGCCAAATAAGCTCAGCTTGACGTTCAAAGGTCACAGGTTTGGGCTACACCTTGTTACAGACACAGTAGCAACCAGTACACAACACCATATAACTGAAATGACCAACTTGTCACATTTGACTGGGTTCTATGAAATCACACTCTCATTTTACAGCTGTTTCATGAATGTTGTTTTGATTTACGAATTCTTCCAGTCTGAATCAGCATGTGACACCATGATAAGTGGGAAACCACAACAGTATAAACAAGAAGGGACACTAGAAATGCACACTCTATCTCAGCACGGAGGTACTACCTCAGTACTTCCACCATCTCAGTTTTTGCTTTGTATAGATGGAAAAAGCAAAGAGAAACCCTGTTTTAATTTTACTGGGAGAAAAACCTCACAGCAGAAGTGATGTCACAGGAAATGTGATGCAGATTATTTTATGGTTAGCTACACCTATTGACTAATACTAGTTCACTAGGTCTATGGTAGATAGATCTGCAGTAAACAAAGAATCAAAAGAAGTCCAGTATCACCCCCCATTCTGTTTTGACAAAATATTTTGAAGTCTTAACAGACAAACCTCTGTAGTATAGATAGACTGATCAGACTTAGGCTCATGTAGCATCCTGGTACTGTTATCGCATAGCCAAATTGATCCGTAATATGAGTCAGTTTACTCAAGACCAAAGGAAAGGAAAAGACTCAGGGTCAATGGTCTCCCCCCCCCGTTAATTTTTTTGCAATTCACCATACTTTTCAAGTTTAAAAAGGCCCATATTTCAATACCTGGCCTTTTCCTCCCCTAACCCCTCCCCAGAGAAATTGCTAATCTGCAACTGACCCCACTAGATATATAAAGCCTTCTGCAAGCCTACATACAGTGTTAGATATGGTACAAACAAAAAAATGTAGTACACAATGACAGGGAAACCTGCTGTCTACGGAATATTTACTGTACAACAGACTCCATGTTTACAAACAAATGAAATCATGGCCCAGTGGCAATAGAGTTCATAAGGCATCTTTACACTCTCCTCAAAATGAAAAGTTGATTCTAATTTGTCTACTTTCTGCATACAATCACTACAGCCTTGACATACAGAAAACTTAACATGCATTCACATGTTGTTGCGCTTGCTCTATGCCATCCAGTGGCTGCAGAGATATGACCATGAATGGACAAGTATACTGTACAGTGGTCGACTCGAATGGTTATGATCGTCTGTTGGCGTTCCTACTGTAGCTCTGACTAAATTAAGCATAATTTCTGGCATCCACTCATTGCAATTACATTACACACAAATTTAACTGGATACCTGACCAATCTCCACTGAAAAAATGGGCAGGTACGGAGTAGAAGGCTGGGGAGCAGATTTCTTAAAGGAGGGTGGTGGAAAGGGAATGGAACAATGCGCAACTACAGTACTGTGATAGATTGTAAAGGCTTTCAAATGTTCTTCTGATCTAGCCTGCTGAAAAAGTTAGGTCCAAAGAGATGTAGGCCATAAATGTTGTTTTCATCACTCTACGCTGTTAGTCCACACACCAAAATCTTCCGTACTAAAGAAAAAATGGGTCACATACATTTAACTTAGGATTACTGAACAAAAAATTTGTGAGAAGCTGGAACCCCATATGTTAGTTTCTGAGAAGTGGGCCAATTGGTACTGTGCTGAAACTAGGACTAAGTAGAAGATACAGTATATAATGCTGATGATGCCAGTTTCGCTCAAACGATGATCGGAATGATGTACCATGTGGAGACATAATTGAAATTACCAGCTTCCTTTTTACAAATTGAGCCTTACCCATCCAATGTACTGGAGCAACCAAGGTCAGAGCCAACTCTCAATGGTAAGTACAGAGCCCGGCTACTTTTTTCATCTCTGCATTCTGTCTGTTTACAAACCGTGTACCCTAAAGCAGCTGTATTAAAACACACCCATCTAGATAAATACAAACACAGTGTCAAGTAGATAGCACATATCTATAGGGTTTGTTGGTCTTGACTGGTCAGTACAATATTTACTTCCTTAGGGCATACAGTGTCCATTACCTTCTAATCAGGAATTCTACAATGGGGATTTATGATACAAGAGTTTATTTGTCCCTTCTTTTAGGACCAATGAAGAGAAGACCCATCACTCTGGATATCCACAACTTCACTATTCAAGATCTATGCAAAAATATGCTGGTCAATATTATGTTTAAAAATACTGTACTACGTACAAGAAGTTTTAGGTACAGTACTTTACTACTGCAGTACAGTTATCAACTTCATATTAACTGCATTAACCTCAAATTTTCAGTTCATTGTCTGCAGGGACTTAAACAGTTTAATACTTAAATGCATCCTATCTAGCAAGCCTTCCCCAGGAAAACAACCCCTACTCTTTTGCATTAAATTCCAGTGATTTAATCAATCCCCCCTTCTTTAAACTCTCTGGCAGAAACCCTCACAGTAATGTTACGCTGACATCATCATTTGGCCGTAAATTCCAGAAATCACTGAACTGTTTACACAACTGTCCTTCATTGTTTGCTTTTGTGAGTCATACCCCTATGTAGTACAGTACCACAGT
>WURT03404098.1:6092-23112 GCA_009936505.3 Holothuria glaberrima | reverse complement strand
TGCGTAGAGGGTGACGCACTGCGTAGAGGGTGACGCACTGCGTAGGGGCCGACGCACTGCGTAGAGGGTGACGCACTGCGTAAGAGGTTTTGCATTTACACAGCTTACGAATCAGACAACTTATCTTCCCCAAAATAATCTAGTCCGAAAACAGAACCCAGCCCACGTAGCTATACAGGGAACTGGAAGTCTTCCAGCTCCCTGCTATACCCAACGCTCACGTTATAACTCTCCTAAAAACACATGTCTAATTAATTCTCTCTTCCACGTGTCCGTGCTTTTAAACCACGCCGAAGCACGCTTACACAATTCGCTGACCATTTTACGACCACACTACAGTGCAGCCAATCCCAATAGAGAATACGGTACGCGGTCTGATCGCCTGCCAGACAGGTAACAGGCCTATTTACATACAACATTTATGTTTAGATACATTTATAAACCACATACATTAAAGCAATACGTAAACCCTTGCAAAATGATCGCACAACCCAGCACCTGTTGCTAAGCAAATCCTAGGCTTTCATGTATGCCGCGGGCAAGGCCGTGTCCAGCCACCTGAGGCGACATTGCTAGGAGCAAGATACATAAAACTCTCCTAAAACCAAGGCGGTACTATAAGACAAAGCAGATGGGTGAAACACTTCAGTATACAAGCAAAGTACTGAGATATGGGAAATGCACACAAAGTTAACTTAACAAATACGCATTTTGTTACAATAGTAATGATGTCCGCCATGATATGATGCAATGCCTGTGTACTGTTGCACATGCTTACTATGGGGGAGACAAAAGAAAGCAGACTTCAAATCTAAAACACTAAGAACAGTGGCGTATGGGTATCCTATGGTTCTAAGAGTTTCATTTAACAACGGGAAGGGGAGATTAAGACGCATAATACGATTTTTCAGGTGTCGAAAATCAGTAATGACTCTCTTTTCTTTGCTATCTTTCTTACCATCTAGAAATACCGTGGAAGTGTACGATTTATGACCTATTCCTAAAATTCTTAATTTTACTAATTTGCCTAATTCTTTGTCAACTGTTTGTTTATCTTAGTCAGACGTGACGTAGGGGAGAATAAAAAATGGTTCTGTATTAGAAAGTTGTATATCTACTTCAAAATTTGGGCAACTAGAAATTTCTCCGTAGAGAGAAAATGATTGTCTATGCTCATCTAGATCATTATAAAAAGAACGTTTTTCTTCTGAACTTAAAACACTATCACCACTATCATGCAGGTGAAAGCATTTGCGAATACTTCGCGTTCAGTAAGGTCGACGTTAGGACGTTAGGATATGATCGTCTGAGTCCGTTGGGTTGTCGGCAAGGTTAAAGGTCACTTCCGGGGTTGTATATGTTTTTGAATGGAGGTCGAAATAACATTGTGCCTTTTCAGCAGTGTCCTTTGTCGAGGCGTCAGGGGGTAAGGTCATCAAAATTGTTGCACGGCAATCCCGGGATACTAGTTAGAAACTTATTTTTACTTTGACTTTCGCCATAATCTAATTTTGAGGTAGCACGTTCGATTTTTGTTAAATGCTGTTCCGCACTGTCATTGCTAACAAAACTTATATTTTATTACATGATTGAACATGGGAAATATAGGATTGGGGTTTACTAAACTGAAGCGAGCTAAAAATTTTTTCTTCAACTCCGAAAGACTGGCAAAATTTTCACCTTCAACCCATAGGCGAGCAGTTCCACACAGGGTTCTCTTAAAATTATTACTAATATTTCTAAAATTGCTGAGGTCTTCATTGTCTATTTTATGTGCTTCAAGGTAATCCTCGAAGGCGAGAAAATGGGCCAGGCAGTCATCGTCATTTATTTGATTTCTAGAAAATCTGTTTGGCAAGAAGTCTATTTGTCTTAAGGACGGGGCAGGGGTTGCATTTTCTGGAGTGCTCATGGTAATTTAATTTGAATGTACAATGGGGAATAAAAAGTTCGAATTCTTAAACGTAACATGTAGGTCAGTATAGCCTTTATGAAAAATTCGTTAATTAGCAATTCAAACAGACTCGTTTAAGTTAAAAAGGAATCAACTAAGGCCTACCTTAATTTCCAAAATGAAAACAAAAACAATCCAAACAAAAAAGGAACATGAACAGTGTCCGAAATAATATTAAAAGAAATGGTTTCTTCTTCCTTGGGCGGGCATCTGGACTGGTAAATAACGCAGACTAGTATGTTGGCATCTCATCACAGATACTGCATATTTATGGGTTGTGTGGTGTTGTATGGTACTCAGAACCATTAACCAGGAACCAAACGACGGGGTGGTGTAGTACAGGGCAATCTGACACTCGTCACACTTAGGTATAGGCGTCACTCCTCATGCAGTCATTGTTTGGATCAGGCAGACGTCTCATCAGGAACATCCTAGGCCGGAGTAGGGGGCATCAACGAAAAAAGTGGTGGTAAAAAAGACGGGACAGCAGAGAGAAGGTTATACAATTCACCTTTAGCGATTTCGATTGCTTGGACAGTTTGTTTCTATAATGACAGGGGTTGGTCGGTAATTAATCGAGTTCGAAGACAGCCGGTAACAGAAACTGCCGCATATATCGTTGAAACAGTAAAGAAGGCTGCAATTGAAGTATGCGAGTTTGCAAAAAGCAGTCATACGACGATTTTTCTATCTGGCATATTTTTCCACAGGAGTGTGTAAGTATATTTAATAGACGGTCTAGCCAGAGTAAGCAAAAGACCGTGAAACAAATGTTTCGGCCATAGTTTATTTTCGTTTGACCAAAATCAGATAGCAAAAACCACGTTGGGCGCCATGTTACGTGGGTTCTAGGCCGGCATTAGAGTTAACGCAAAAGAGATACTCCAGACAAAAATTATTGAGTTGAAAGGTTTATTCTTCACAAGCAGCTTCAGAGTAAAGGTCTCTGAACTGCGCAAAGTGTGGATAACGATTCAACCATGAAAACAACAAGCACATAGTTTATAAAAGTTAAGAGAAGAAAGGGGCAACAACCTGTATGTGACTCAACTGCTTAGGTGGAAATACGGGACAAAGGAGAATCACTGAGGAAGGGCTATGACTAACTTTGCAGAGGATTGCTCTCTTGAGATACCGTGTTTACAAGCCATTTACGAGGTTTTCGCAGTTTAGCCTGCAGTGACCTCAAATGACCTTGGACCTCCACTAAAAATAGAGTTCTTCCTCTCAACATGACAAATCTATATACCAAATATGAAATATGTCGGTCATTGTTTTCTCGAGATATCATGTTTACAGGCCATTTACGAGGTTTTCGCAGTTTAACCTCGGGTGACCTAAAATGACCTTTTACCTCCACCAAAAACAATAGGGTTTTTTCTCTCAACATGACAAAGCTATATACCACATATGAAAGTGTCGGTCAATTCTATCTCGAAATATCGTGTTTTACAAGGTTTTCAGTTTTTGACCTCTGGTGACCTATGGTGACCTTTGACTTTCACCAAAACAATAGGGTTCTTCCTCTCAACCTGACAAATCTATATACCAAATATGAAAACTGTCGGTCATTGTTATCTTGAGATATCGTGTTTACACGCTAGGCATCACATGCACACATACACACACATCACCATCGTATAGATTCATTGCCTACCTTCGGCAAGGAATCAAGAACGCTTATAAGACTTTAACCGCGCAGAAACATTTTAATTCATTGCTGACTATTTCAGCAGCTCTACATATATAGGTTGGAATGACGAAAGAACATGCTTTTTTCGTCAGCAAATAAATTGAAAGGTAATTAATATATGAGGATTTCTTTAAATATCATTTATGTAAATTAAGAACAAGAGCGGTCCTAACACAGATGTGTGTGTAACACCACAGGTAGTTGGGTAACAATTTGAGTTACACAACTTAAAGCTTACAAATTGCTGCCTGTTTTGTAAGTTACTCTTAAACCAATCAAAAGCAACCCCTTGCGCCATAATGATGAAGCTTAGTGAGTAAAATGTTGTGGTTGACAGTGTCAAAGGCCTTTGACAAGTCAAGAAAAATACCTATACCGTATGGTACTGTTTATCACTAAAAGCATTCGCAACTTTATCAATTAAATCTCAAATAGCAAGCTGAGTAGAATAATTTGGACGGAAGCCAAACTGATTGTCACTTAAAATGCAATGTTTTAAAAGGATAGAGTACAATCGCATGAATGCCAATTTCTCAAGTATTTTAAAAAGGAAGGCAAAATTGAAATTGGTCGATAATTAAAAGTAGAGTTTTCATCCCCGGATTTACAAAGAGGGATAACTTTGGCGACCTTAAGATTATAAGGAACAACACCCATGTACCCAAAGGTCAACGGATTCCATCATAAATTACCAATTTAATTACTTGTGCGGAGGTATTGTCAAAACCAAGTGACTTGTCACTTCCTTGATAAGTTATTATTTTTATAATTTCAAAAATGTTTGTAAGAGACATGTAAAAAAAAAACTGAATAAGCTTTGTCGAGAAAGCTTTAAAATTTACATTACTATCACAAATTTTAGAGGCCAACTTTAACCCAATGTCTGCAATGCCTGTAAAATAATTGTTGAATGTGTTTGCAATTTCATGCGGGTGGGCTATTTTGGCGTGGTTTTGTACAATGCAGGCTGTTTAGGTTTTAGTCTTTCCATTTTTTATTTGCAAGATACCATTCATGAGTTGCCAGGTCTTTTTCATTGTTCTTGCAAGTACTAAATTTAAAATCAAACTAGTAACCTGTAGCAGTTCTTATGGCATGCGTCAAAATATTCTTGTATTCCGTATACACAAGCTTGTTTGTAGGATAAAAAGGGACCTGTAGAGCTTGTTTTTTTTCGAATAGACTTTACAAATCGAATTTGAAATCCTTGGGGTGAAAGACTTCTTCTTACTTAATGAGATCTCCTTAAGTGGACAAAAATGATCAAGCGCTTTTACACAAGTATCATCAGCATGTGTAACTGATTACCGTTACTAGCCCTTATCCACAATCAGATTCTGCCACAGTCACAATAAAGAGCTTATCAATGTTTATCTTGAAGCATCGATTTAAGGGGGATTAGCAACCCACTCATACAGACTGTTCCACTTATTGGCAACTCTATCAGAGAAGCTGAACTTTCTGATGTCAAGCCTAGAGAAATACTTCACCAGCTTCTTACAATGGCCTCCAGTCGAAAACGGGAATTACACAAACCTCTAAGTAATTACAATTAGAGAATTCCTATCAGAAAGGAATTTGAAAACCTACAGCATATCCCTTCCCCCTCCCCAATCCTTAACTGAAGACTAGTAAGTCGCAGACATTTGAGCCTATCATGATAAGGAAGATTACGCACTTCGGGAATAAGCCGAGGGGGCCTCTTCTAAACCTGCTCTAAAAGAAACTTGTCCTGTTCATAAAAATGTACTCCAAGCCTGCATAATCAAGATGTGGCCTAACCATCTGTTTTTACAAATTCAACAGAGCATCTTTACTAAAATTACTGAAACTCCTCTTGATCAATCCAAGCACCCTATTTGCCCTAGCAGTAGCAGCTGCACACTGCCTAGAAGGCTTCAGATCACTTGTCATTACAACGCCAAGGTCTTTTTCTGAAGTCACATGATGTCATGGTTACTAAACCCTATTTTACCAGAATTCGCGACATTCTTAACCATATTATTCTCAGTGCTAAACACCAAGTCCAGAAAATTAGTACCACGTATAGGGAAAAGAACATGCTGGGTGAAGACAGTAGCAGACACCACCTCAAGGAAATCCCTCCCACGTAATCCACTTCAATAAGCATGCCAATCAATATCAGGGAAATAAAAATCACCAAATACAACCCCCCTTTTGGAAGAGTCCTTCCGAAAACTATATCAAGAAACCTGTCATTATTTCCAGCACAAGTATTTGGTGAACGATAGCTAACACCAATGACCAAAGGAGTACCATTCCCAACACCAAAACCTAGTTCGCACCATAAGCAGTTTGAAAAACCAGATGAGAACGATTTCTACGTGAAATTTACACAATTCAAAATATCCCTGCCATAAAGCAAACCCCCACCTCTACCTCTAATGGTATCAACCATATCTTGCCTTAAAATTGTGTACCCAGGAACGCGAATTTCAGAATTTGCTGACCTCACTATGAAGCCAAGTCTCAGTGACACCTATAATGTCTGGATTGCCCACGTTAACACCAGCAAGAAACTCATAAATTTTGCTAAAGATGCTTCGAACCTTGGCAAACATGACTTTGAGCCCAGAGACTATCCTTGATGAGGGTTTACCTCTGTTTATGACAGAATACCTACGACTACAATTAACAACCCCAGTAGGCCCTACTGACAGACCTCGCCCCTAAAAATCATTTCACAACTGAGAGTCAACATACCTACTAATCAACCTACTCACTCACTAGCTCCAGATAAGTGCAACCCATTTTTACAGAATAGATCCCCGTTTACGAAAGTAGCCCAAGTATTCAAAACAGGTAGCTCCCCGGAGTACATTTATTCCACAATCACTTGTTGTAACTAACAACAATATCTGTCCTGAAAGGAACTAAATAAAAATGATTGCGAGCAGTTCGTTTTGTGAGCAGTTTTGTAAGTCATAAAGAAAAAAAAAATAAACACATTAGTCCGGTACCTCTCTCTAAGTTCCCAGGAGCGTAAAAGAAACTGTTAACTCGAACTTTTGCGAAAAAGTTAAGATCATATAGCCTTTCCGCAAAACTGCTTAGTAGACCTGTGACTAGTCAAGATTGTCAAGCCCGTATTTTTTGGCCATCCAACGGATCTTACCGAGGAGGTCACGCATCCACAAATCCACCAACTCTTCTTTGTCATTCTCACTCGGATGTATTTCTCTAATTTCGACTTTCCCGGCTTCTTCTGCTTCCAGCAGCTTTTTTATGTATGCATCATACTCTGTAATGTCGTCAGGTGGGCAGCCCCCATCAAGAAAAATCAGCTGTCCTGTGCACCTTGTTAGTGCCACAAATGCATGAGTTGCTTCACATAGAGTCATTAAATCCACAAGAACAACATGATGTTCACAACCTTTAAAGAGGTAGACAGGAGAAATAATGAAAAGCATATTAAAATCTTCGAATTCGTATCCCAATGCTTCTATCGCGTCTGACACACCAGATGTATCTTCCGTTAAAACTACAACGTCTTTGAAGCCAGCTTTTTTGGCTGAATATTCTAGTTTTAATTTGCGATTCGCATGTCGCATTAGCCATGCAACTCGGAAAACATGGCAATGAATACATGTGAAGTTATCTTGAGGTGGTATGCACACACATTTCATTCGGTAAACGATCGGACGCTGTCCAGATATAGCGTGGCCCGGTTTCAGAGGTCTCTTCAGTTCCCGAAAAAATAATATATTCGCAATCTCAATGTTTTGTAAGGACATTCTCATAACCTTCTCAAGATGCGCATTTTGAAAACCTGGTATGTGTCTGGCGAAACGCTTCATTACCAAGTTGGATAAACTATCCTGGATGCACCACACATGTCCTAAACGATTCATATCGACAAGTTTGATTACTTCATGAATGAATCGAGACTTGTCCAAATCAGCTGTTGTCATACAGCAATCGTCATATATTATATGAACCATTTTCCCTGGATTTTCCTTTTGTAAACTATTTAAAAAAAGAGGAAACTTCTGGATGTCAATATTTCTGTCACGGAGGTCGCCTAATAACCTAAATTCTTTTGCTTCCTTGATAATAAGTTCGCAATTTTCCCTAGAAACACCTCCTAGCTTGCTGCTATAATATTTCTCGAGTTCTCTTCCACCTGTTTCAACTATGATGTACAGAACCGAACCTGAGTTGCTCGAAGACGCATCAACCTGGTTACTTCCTTTTAATATTTCTACAGCTTTCCACAGAGCGAGGGTTGTCTTCCCAGTTCCCGAAGGCCCAGTCAGCCACAAAAACTTCGGATCACTTGCTATGACGGAGTGTTGTTTTGGATTCAGTTGACACCATGTTTTCTTGAGGTTTTCCATCATTTCATATTCACTTATTTGATCGTGTGTCCACAAAATTGACTCGTGAGCAGTCCTCAAATCAACCAAAGAAGCAGCACCAACTATCCTGCCTACTAAATTATAATGCGCTGACATGTCCAGAGGAGAGTTTTCTATTTCTCTGGAATACCGTCGTATCAAGTTTGTAAACCATTGGTACAGGTTATCGGGACTAGGAAGGTCAGTCTCACTGACAATGTGAGCACTACAGGTTGGGCAAAACATTCGAGCAACAACGGACTTGGAACAATTCGGAACTGCAACGACATTTATAATCGGGGTGTTCTCTTCGAGGCATGAAATCTGTGACATGAAGTCAATGGTTTTCCCACACTGACCAAACGCTTTGTCCACAACTCTACAAACATGACTTTCCATGTCCACCGCTTTCACTTCGACGTTTATCAAACACTTACCAGGCAACGATATCAATAAATCAATTTCTCCCTCTTTCTTGAAAATTTTTGTCAATAACTTTTTAACTTTGGGTAACGCATTCTTCAGATTATTTAAATATTGTGCTTTCCAGTTATACCCATGAATAACAAATGCTGGAATATCATACTTGTGCAACATTGTGAAGAATTTCTCGACCGTTCTTTCCTCCGCAAGTTCCCCACGCCGTTCCCTAAATAATGTTGCAAAGTTCACCTCTTTCTTCATCCCACCTACCATGTCGTTTTCTTCAGATTCCAACAGCTCTCCCGGATGCTTGTATTTGAATATAGAAGGACAACAATACGATGTTTCTCCCAGGTCAGGAAAGTGGTGAGCCAAATAATGTCCATTTGCCTCATCGATGGTCATCTGGTATTCCTCACCAGCACCAAAGTCTACTGTTACTTTCTCATTTTTGAGGAACGAATCCAAAGTATTTGCTCCTCTCGACTTCCCTTCGTTCTTAAGCGTTGTTAGCAATGTGTTCGATTTACGGCTAGAACATTTTTCGGTGCAATTCAAAGCCATGATTGCAACGATAAAAGCCCGAAGGATGCTTGACGGGAATTTCTGACACTGTCGAATTTCAAAAAAGTTGCAAGTGGTGGCCGAGAAATATATGATCTGGTACTGAAGATAATGGAATTTACACTGAACATATGGCTGGGGATATCACGACTGCTTCCTGTGTCGGAAAATACTGATGTAAGATCTACTATATGCCTATAACGTAGGCCGACTGCTTCAGACTACCGCACAAACAATAGCATAGCATACTTGTATATTTCATGCTCTACTATTTTGCACAGACATCCCCTGTTTAGCATGCCGTTGTAACTCTTACCATGCTCTTACTATGACCCTTTTATTGAAAACAAAGTACACACAAAGGGGGCTTTTATAGGCTGTGCTGTGACGCATGCAATACCTATTTATACAACCTTTTATGACCACTGCTCTTAAATAAAGGGGCTTATTGAGTTGGTTCACAGAATTCATGATTTTTTTCACACCTGTTCAGATTTACTTACATCTTGATGGTAAATGGTCAAGCTACTAGATTCTGCACATCTGACAAACATCTGAAATGGCAGTGATATGGTAACTAATGATTAAAATCATTTATTACAAATTTGTGACCAAACACCTTTTACCAGTAGATAGCCTATTAATCATATGCCATTCCTGTCCACAAAAAACTGCAATGTTACACATTTTTGGTAAGCAGAGGAAGTTATATATGAACAATGCGGCAAATTAGAAACATTGGAACGCAATGAATTCTTTCAAACTCACCACAAAGTATGATATCAACCATATGGCCACTTCAAGATAACTTCTACTCCCACGTACTGTTTATACAGTGAGCTGTATTGGCATTAAATCTTTTCAGTGTCTTGTGCCGCCATGCGTTACTTTTAACTAACTGAAAAACTTGCTGATCTTTTGAAACAGATCAGTTGTCCGTCTGTTTATGTGTTAAGTAGCATACTTACTTCAACAAGCCCTAGTGTACAGTGTTGAAAGGATTTCGGGAAAACCCAGCATTTTTAATTTAGTGTAATTTTAGTTTGATCATACTGCACTTGCAATTCGCAATCTCTGGCAAAAAGGAACACCAAGTAATAACCAGACTTGTAATCAAGTCGTGATTTGAATCACATCCGGCCAACAATACCTGACTTGAAAAATTCTGGGCAATTTTCTCCTATTGAAATAACACAGAGACTTGAGTCCCTAAAATAGCTCCAGTTGACTTGACTTGCTAAGAAAAGGGTGACTTGGTTACATCTCTGGTAATAATGGGCGGATTTGCAAAAAGCACCAATTCAAAAAGCCACCTACCAGAAAACTTTTGGCATACCCGGATTTACCCAACAATCAAGTCAACCTGTAGGTTACGGGCCCGTCAATATTTTGGCTTCTAGACGCCCCCGGAAATTGACATGAACGGTTCCCTTTTTATCTTAGATTTCACATCTTTTGAGTTAAATCTGAATTTTCCTACCAAAATGAAGACTCTGTTCACTCTTAAAAAGTTGGGTAAAAAATTTAACCAACTTTTGACCAACATTGGGCACATATGAATACGCTCTAAACTTGGGTAAAGTTTGCCCAACAGCTGTTGGGCAATGCGTTTACCCAGTAGTTGGTTACATTATTTACCTAAAATTGGTCAATAAATACTTTGCCCAACAGTGGCTGGGTAAGATATTTACCCAATATTGGTTAATAAATATAGTTTAGATGCAGTGTTTAAACCAATCATTCGTTGATTGTTAAAGTCCATTTGGCAATCTCATGCAGTATATAAATTTAGGAAAAAATTTCTCATGTGGGCATGTCATACACTGTACTAATCTCAGGTTGTCATTAATAATGGGGGATTGGAGACTCGGTTATTGTGTTGAAGTACATAAAAGCAAAAGGGGTCTTCCTCAGTATTCAATGCTTGTACCGAACTTATAACCAAAACGATTAGGGTAAAACATGGTGCTGCTGGTACTGCCTTAGCCCACACCTTTAAGGTCACCTAGTTCAGGCTAACCTAGCTACCATTCACAAGTTAATGTAGTCTAGCCTACTAGCTTGCATAAGCTTAAGCATTTGGGGCTTGGCATACTTGCAGCACCAAGTTCTTCCTTAATCGTTTTGATTGTAAGTTCGATATAAACATTAAGTACTGCACAAATACCTTGTGTTTATATTTACCTTCAAACACAATCTAAAACCCTCTAACCACCATTAGTCAAGGTAATCTGAGACTTACACTATCGAGTAGGTCTGTCGTCGTTTGATGAGCTAGCTATGACTGTAAACGTGAGACGCGTACATTCGTACGTACCGTTTGCATGACCATATGTTCACTACTTTTTATCACATATAGGTATACGGAGTGCGCAAAATTTGAGCGCGAAAACTGCTCAAAATGTGGGGAAAATTTTTTACTCATATTTGGTCGATTCCTTTTTATTTTATTTCTCTTAAAATGCCCAATGCTGGTTAAAGAACCTCTCAACATTGTTAATAAACACAAGTGCTCAACTAAAATTATCAGAGTGAAGCACTAGTCTATAAGGTTTTTTGGTAGGGAATTTTAAAAATTTTAAATAACTGAAAGCACTGTGTATCAAGGACAGGCCCGGACTTCCCACTGTGCTAGATGGGCCCCGTCCCAGGTCCCCCAAGTTCAGGGCCCCCAAATTGGAGGAGTAAAAATATAAAGGGATGGGAAAAAATAAAAGAGATATACTGTAAAAATGTGCATAGGTGCACGGAATATTTTGTTCAGATATGATAAACTTTCATCTGTATAAGTTAAATCTGTTGTTTTTGTTGCGTATAAACAAAATTTTCCATCACTCAATATGGCGTTTTGTTGTAAAGAAACACGTTTTGCTATATTTCTATGTAGTTTATGGCTCACTTATGTACACTTTGAAAGCTGCATTTATTTTTCAATAAGAAAATATTCCTAAAGTAATCCGACATTACTTTCTTGCAAATTAACAGTGATCAAGCCGTGTTATCTACAAAATTCTCTCTACAAATAATTTTGAGAACAAGTTTTTGTGATTACATAAAGCCATCGGTAATTGTACGTGGTTAGGCTGTACCGCGTACCAGGTTCCCGCTCACTCGATCAGCCCAGCAGACGGCTCTCTCCAAAATTTGCTTCGAAAGTAACTGGCTTCGATTGATACGGTAAGCTCCAATCATTGATGCAGCACAGGAGTTTGCAATAAAGAGTCATCTTTTTCAGCTTAAAGAGTAATATTAGGTGAACTATTAAAGCATGCCTGTTCGTTCTTAGTTAAGGTTAGGCTGTATTTTAATACCGTACATTACACATTTCTAGCTTGCAATAGCAAGTAATACCCCAGGCGGTAACGCACGGTAAACTTTGCCAGCTTCTCTTAGTTTTAGGGGATTACTTCATAGTGAGTGGGAGGGTAGTACGTACTTTTCTGAAAGCTTTGAGTGTTGCTACGGATACAATTATTTTTTGTACGAAATTGTCTAGCTCGGTTTGAGATGCTTGTTCCAAAATTTTAAGTCTGTACTATTTGAAATTTATGAAACCTCACTGAGTTATAGAAGTGTCGACCATACGAGGGGGCGCACGTCCACGTACATGCAAGTAAAACCGTATGAGTACCTACGCACGTACGTACGTCAACGTTTGTATGCTGATGAATAGGCCTAGGGCCTGCACGTACGTATGTACTGATGTTAATTGTGACGTTTGTGGTCGGTATAACTGAGGTTAAGTCTGACGTCACAACACGAATTTGGGATGAGAACAAAGGAGTTTGACATCACAGTTAACAACCTCGCTAAAAACACTCTTTCCAAGCAAGCTACTAAGATAGTTTATAGTGACGTCACCATTGCAAAGTGAGGCTTCCATCCTTACATTTTTTGGCTCGGCTATGAAAGCACTTAAGTTAAAACTGAGTAAGCCAAACTATACCAAAACATCAAATTCATTCAAAAAGAAATTAATAATAAAATAGAAAAGCAATAACTAAATTAAAATTAAAAGTTATTGCACCTAAGCACTTAGTTACATAGATGTACGGGCGCCTAGAAATTTGGGGGGGGGGTGCAGAGACTTCTTGCCCGAAATTTCGTTTGTTACTCATTAGCGGGATTACAACTAAGCGGTGCGGCACCGTGCCATCGGTTGGCGCGTAGCGTACAAGAAAATTTTGCCGGGGTTTTACCAAGCCCCCAGATGGCCGGAAACGGCACTTTCCGAGTGTTCTAAGCTGCATGTAACCAGACTTGAAAAAGGGATATCATGTCTGCAATTTCCCAAAAACGAGAAAAATAGAAAACAATCTACGAAAAATGGTAATACATATGAAATGAGTTGAATAGAATGTAAACAGAAACTACACATGTTTGATCAGCGATCTTATATGTGGATACAGTGTTTTCCGACACGACAATTTGATTTCCCTGGAACGAAAATGGATCCAAGATCCAATATAGCATCCCTTATGATATTCTCATTTCTACGCGAAGTCAGTTATGCTGATTTTACATACTATGTCCGAATTTCGTCAATTCCTGTTTTCCCGAATTTTCCTTGACAAGTCATGGATCCTCCGAATTTCTGGAAGAGTAGAAACACCGTATGGATATCGAGATAATGCAATGTGCAGAGTAACTTGAACTGTGAAGAGCAGCTCCCGTTCCCCCATAACAAGTTCCCATTATGTGAATACGCTGCCTAGGCGCAAAACCGCCTGCCAATAGATGCAGCGTCACCCTAGAACCAGGCTTTCTCAATAATTTTTGCTGAAGTGCCACACAAGAATTTGTGTTGATTGAATGCGCCAGTGATCGCCGTTCTGGGGGGAGGGTTACAAGGAGAGGGGGACACCCCTCCCCTTTTGAAATTTGTGTGTTTCAGAAAGGGCTCAGATGCAAAATGGTGGATCGTTTTGCCCCATTTTCCAACCAAATTTTTCCACAAAATTTTCGTAAATCTCCTTGGTTAACGCAACTTTCGAAAACATCTTGAAGTGGGGAATTTTGCTGTAGATTTAAGAAACTACCAAGAAAAAGCAATTTGCACTTATTTAGTGGCTGAAATGGCATTTATAAGATCTGGCATCTTGGAAAAATCTAAGCACTTAATTGTGCGCTGTGCACTCACTGTTTATTTATACTAGGGAAAATAAACTTGAGTGACTTGGTTAGGAATTTTACTTTTCTGTGAAATCAATGTTTTATTGGGCTTGTTCAAGTTTTTGTTTAAATTATTTTTGTAACTTTCTTCTAATATTTTTTGTGCGCCGCCCCAAATCACGTCGCGTGCCAGAAATGTCGCACGCCGTCATTTATACATACAACATAGGCATGTGTGTATAAGGGTGTAAAGACGTAAGATTCACTCAATGGCAGCACTACCAATACAAATTATACGGAATCTTGGAGACCTCCAATTGGATCGATTTCGTATTTTCGGGCAAGAAATAATGAAAGAAATTCGGTAAGAAGCAATAAATTGAGGGGAATTCGAGCACATGATTCTTCTTCTCGAAATTTCTTCCATCAAGCGATATCATTTGCCCGAAAATCTGCCCGAAAATCGGCCCGAAGTTCGTAGTGAATTTTTCCCGAATTTTAAGTCCTCCAGGAATTTGTTTTTTTTTGGGGGGGGGAGTCTGCCCCCACCCCCGTTTCGTATGCCTGTGCTAAGTTAGATGTCATCCTTCTAAAACATCAAATTCATCCAAAAAGGAATTAATAGAAAATGAATAGGCTAAATCAATAAAATGAAAGAAAGTTTGATGAGCAAGTGTTTATACTTAATGTAAGATAATTTTACAGTCACATGATAAGCTTTCGGAAAACACACATTTTCATTGGTTTCGAATGAAAAGAGAAACCTATGCATTCATGATGGCGTGTGTCTTTATTTGTGTATGTGCGTGTATGCGTGTGTGGGCATGTGTTTGTGACACTTTTTGTTTAGTAACACAATATCTCAAAAAGGGAAACTGGCAGTTCTCAAACTTGGTAAGTAAATGCCCCATATTAAGAGAAGGAACCCTATTGTTTTTGGTAGAGGTCAAAGTTCATCTGGGGTCACAGGAGCCAAACTCTGAAAACCTTGTTTACCTGATATCTGATGGCAGGAAGATTAAATAGATTTGATACTTGGTATGTGGACCATTATGATGAGTAAAAGAACCCTACTGTTTTTGGTGGAGGCCAACGGTTATCTGGGGTCACGAGGTTCATACTCTAAAAACTTTGTTAACATGTTATCTTGAAGTAGGAAGCTTGGATAGTTCACATGGTGTTGCATTTAATCCATCATTACCAAGGTCAAACATGAACACAAAACTGAAACCTTCCAGCACATTAAGATCACATTCAACCAATGACTAAAAGAAAAGGGACATTATTGCATCATTTGATTACACATGAAAGAGCTGTTCATCGAAACCACAATGCATTTTTGCATTCTGGTTGAAAGAAAAACTCTTTGTATGACATACAGCTTTGCTTTGAGTTTATACACACTGTTCTGATGTGAAATTGAACTTGCCAATAAGTAACAAATTCTAATTAATATATATATATATATATATATATATATATGAAAGGGGAAAAATCAGGTCGACTTTGCGAAACTACACGCTTTTTATATAGGAACACGTTAACGGATGGTAATGTCCTTTTCACTACATACTTTATATGCAATTACTTCGATGTTGATCAATTTACGTACACGTATCTGTTAACACGTATAAATGGTGGGCCATTAAAATAACGTTGGTCTATATCTGTTTTTCAAATGCTACCAAATGGCGAGATATAATCTTATGTATTTTATTGGTTTTTTTCCACCTTTACGAAGGGGCGTGTGACGCCCCGAAATTTTTCCCCCTATGGTAGATTCTTGCGTTATATATATATATATATATATATATATATATATATATCTTTGATTTTTTGGAGGAGGGGCACTTATTAAACATTTCTTTATGTTTAATTTAAATTCTAAGGCAACAAACTGTAATTCAGTGGTTGGAATGGGCTTTCTCATGGTTACTTGGGCAGTTGTCGTAATTCCTGTTTATTTTGCTTCCAGACAAGCTATTAAAAGGGAAAATTGACCTACTACTAATATTCAAAGGAATTAGTAATAGGTGCTAAGGAGAGGAATGGAAGAGGGTTTCCAGTTCCCCTTCTGGCAATACATGCTATTTTCAAACAAGCTTACATTGAAGTTTCACTGGTAGGCAAAAAAGCTTCAGTCTCCCTCTCTGCCCCCTCCCTATCAATGAAAATGGTACACCCATAAGCTTATGGTATATTGTTTGTATATCATTACTTAAGAGATGCTGGGCTTATAAACTAACTCACAATTGTAAAAATTCATAGGACAGCTTTTTTTTTTATAAGGGAAAACGGATGCAGCTATCTTTGTAATAGATACAAAAAATTTGTATCATTATGATCTGTTCTGAATGGAAAATGAAGAAATAGCTCATCTACAAATTTGAAGTTGAAAAGGTTTTGATTCAGCATTTCTTTGCAATGCTTCAGGTACTAGTAAATTTCTTGTGGTAATTACCTAAGATACCAAAAATTGCGGTGCTTCGGAGTCAGAGGCACATTAGTGAAATTACTTTTCAAACATTGCACTGTTGTTCATATATTTGCATCTGAGAATTTTGTTTCCTGAATCATGCAGCCATATTGTATAATATTGACTCTTCGAGATATTCCTCAGCTTTTGTCAGGTATTTTAATAATCACATATGGTTGAAAGATAGCAAGAAGCTTATGTTTTTCCTAGGCATTAATGACTTGACAGTAATGGTTAATAAATGTTTTTTGTAAAACTTTTGCTTCAGGTAGCAACTTGACTCAGGCTGGTAGAGTGTCTACAGAAAAGCAACCATATTCATTTGCCTCCATTTTCTGCAGTATATAGTACACAGATATAGCTTGCAGGTACGTCTTAACTATATGATAGTAAACTATAAATCCAGTCTTGAACATGTGAATAAAATAGTCTTGAGGACT
>WURT03403988.1:0-23122 GCA_009936505.3 Holothuria glaberrima | reverse complement strand
TATAAATATTCATTTAGGCCTATATATGTGTGTATATATATAAATATATATACATATAAATATATATAGGCCTAAATGAATATTTATAAAGGCAAATATATATAAATATATATATATATATATATATAAAATTCTGTTACATTTTTTTCCTTCAAAGTATTGAAGTACACCGAGAAGGTAGTACACTTCCATGTTCAAAGTGTTTCGTAGAACCCAATAACACATGACAGAGTGATTAATCATATTAGCTGAATATAAAAAAGCATATACACATACCTCATGAAGTATATACTTGAGCACGTACCCCACAAGGCAATGCACAAGATGACTCAGAGCCTATACCAAACACTTTCTGACTGGCAGCAAACGTCATTGATTCATTGAGTCATTCCATATGCTATGGAAGGTTCTGCCAATAACTGTTGCACTGTTTAGCGGTTCTTTTCTGTAACAGTACTTTGTTTTATATTAGCCTTACAGTATACATCCCTCCCACTCTTCTAGTTATGAGATGTATTGATCATACATATGTACCTTGTGTTTTATTAACAGTATACATATCACATCCACACAAACCCCGCTGACCTACCCTTCACCGCTTATTCACATAACCAGCCGTCTTGCACTTTATTAGACAACTTGTAACTTTAGATATCCTCCAGGTATCCGCCTTAACAAGGTTCACATGTTTTTCTCTGAACCACATATGCCAATGCAGAGAAACAGCAGGCCTTTGTGTACAGATGAAGAAACACATGAGAATTACCTTCGCTATATACTTGTACAATACATGGTATATCTTAAAGGGCGAGTGCCTCAACACCGTGTGGTTACAAGTCTTGCCTAGGCAACGACCGAGCGTAAGAATGCCTAATTCTCTCAATCGTGAGGCGAACATTCTGCCGTCAGTAGACACTAAAATATCTTATGCAGAAAAGTTACGCCCTAGTATACAGGGTTAGTCCTCAGGTAAGGACTGTGTGGTCGTTCGCCCATAGCTCACTATACACAGTCCTTACAACGCACATTGAAAGTAGCGGGGGGGGGGGGGTCGGCCGTCTTTATCATGGTTAAAATTGACTTTCTTCTCGCAGCAAATTTTGGAAGTAAAATCTTAATTTACTGTAATGGAATTTTCTTCTCCAGATCATACAGGAGTATTGCAGGTGTTTTTGATTACTGAGATCTTTTGGAAAGGGCCAAAATCTTGAAATCAGAAACTTTTTCGCACCGTAATATTTACCGTGTGACAAAGGAACTTTGTTTACATCAGTATGCAGTATGCTAATGAGCTATATGTTACGTCAGTATGGAATGTTTGCATAGGCAATGTATATGTGTATGTATAGGAACTACAGTAATGAAATGTTCCGTGTGACTTAATTAATAACAATGTTTCGCACACGGCATTCCGATATCAACAAATATGTAAAACGCTACAGTAAATTTTACGAAGTGGCAAAGTTGATGATTTTTTTTTTCAAAATTTCGGAAATTTACAGAGGTTTAAAGTGATCAGAAACAACTGCAATATTAGTGTAAGATTTAGAAAGGAAAAGTTATGGTAGTAAATTAAGACACTTAAGGTCCTAGCTTTGCTGGATGAAAAAACTCAATTTCGACCAGCACTGTGCTGGTTGGAGACCCCGAATAATTAATTCTGAAAGAAATGGTGGTTAGGTGGGGCTTTAGTCAGTGGAAAAGTCACTTTGATCGACTCCTACTGGTAAATAAAGCTAATTAGAATTTTGGCTTCATGGCTAACGGCAAGCATGCTCGTTACTCGAATATGTTCAGAAGCTGGTAATTATGTTAAAACAGACAACAATAACAGCCTCTTGCTTATGGACCATTTTGGAACATTGTAGACCTCCAACCTGGAGGAGGGATCCTGCCCCTGAGGATTTAACCTGGGGATGTTTCCGCCTCCAGGTTCCATCGTCTATATACACTACTGCATTTTGTAATCTGTAAGATGACTGCAACAAATTTCTCCTAAGACAGTAAATATTCAGCTCCCTTCTAATTTACTCTCCTCTAATTGAAAAGATGAATACCTGTCTACTACGCCGCCTGGACAAACCTGTCGAAGACTACTGAATTTAAATAACTGAAGGTCATATCCGCATACTACTGTGTGCAAGCTGCTTGCCATACTGAGTGGTCTGAAAAGGCATCATTAACCAGATAAGAATGAAAACATTTTTTGAATTTATGTTAATCAAAATGAAGGCTCCAATTGTCAATAGCAATATCCAGGGGATATTACGAAATATGTTTGGAGTGATGCAACAGCCCCTTTAAGAGGACAGTCAGTCGTTATGAAATGAAATCAAAGGTTTTATTATCGTAACGATGGATTTTGGTATAGTAAACTTGTTCTCAACAGCTCGAAAGAGATAGAAAATACTGGTCACAGAAAGGACCTTTCTCTGCTACATTTAAAGGCAATATTCAGTCGCCCCAAAATTTGCTTTGAAAAATCAGCAAACTCTTGCAAATCTCTTATTGCATTACAAGTACCTCTGTAGACGTTATGAACATAACTGTTACAAACAACGGGCAAAGCAAGGAGGAATTCTCTTTGAATTTCACAATTGACTAACAAAAATATTGTCTCATGATCAAAATAGGCCATTCATTAACTAGAATGACGGGGCATAGGCTAACTCTGATTGGGGTGACCGCATTTTCATTTTAAAGAGTGAAGAATTCATTAAATCACTAAATTAAAAGATTTACTGTTCGATGTATAAAAGCACAGAACAAGATAAAAAAGCGTTATTACGTAAAATGTATAACATGGAGAAAGTTTATGAGGTTACAACTTATGCTGAAAGTCACCCACTATATTACTTTTATCAGTAGTGAACCTAGGCTAATGTTTTACCCCTAATTTATCTCCAGCAATAAATGTGACCTTATCTTCTACAATTTATCATTGAAACTGGTAAACAGGTAATTTGATGTATAAATCACCAACGTAATATCGAACTGGACATAACATTAGCATCGTAACTGATAGAGAGGCCTTTTTATTTTCATACGCAGGTTGGCATAAGTCCAGCTTCTTCATGTTATCTCAGCATATATCATTTATGGCGCCAAATGCCACTTTTATGAAATCTCTCAGTGGAAACAATATACCTCGAATTGATGCAGTGAGGTATGATCGACTTTCAGAACATAAGATCACATACACCCGTGGAATGATACCACGGTGTAATTGCACCTCTCTTCGCTGTATTGTTTTGGCGCTTTTGAACCAAACAAGGGCAAACAAAGTTTTTGTCCGTCAAGGTCAACATTATTAGAAGGGAATTTTACTGGGTTCCTTTTCCACAAATGGAAAAAATAATGAGTTAAAATGTAGTGTTGCTCATTTCATGAATCGTGTGAGCTAACTAGTAAATTTGTTGCTTTTAATGCAAAACCGCCAAAAAATAATATTCAAAAGTGGAAATGCATTACCTCAGCAACACAGGTACATCTGCTTCTATCATACACCATATGAAATAGTTGCATCCTTTCTGAGTTAAGACCTCACACCCATCCGATAACGGTTTAAAGGTGTAGTTTGTGCATTACAATTTAAAGGGTGCATTAAAGACATACATTCGTCACCCCAAAGTATATTTTTTAGTGTGGGGGTATCAAAATTCTCAGTTGGTGACTACTCTTTGATTGACAGCAAATTTTGAAAATTCAAAAGATGCAGAGTAGCTCACATTTCACACAATGCACAGAGTGTTTGGATTACTCATTATAACCTTGCGTGCTCACCAGGACATGACCTTAGGCAATAAAATAGGTTTGTGTCTGCACAAAGGGGAGCATTAAACAGTTATGGGAGGAGCTACAAGTTGCATAGTTGGGAGAATTGGAACTGTCTGGGATGATGAGAATTGCCCTTTAAGTTAACTACAATAGCTAAATGGATAGTTCGAAAAAAGAAATGCGACTGCTTAACTCCAATTTTCACCCCATGTATCTATGCAGCGATCTAACATTTTTAAATTTATTTACTAAATTGAAAAGCGTTGATTGTGGTTGCAATTTGTAATGTAATTCCTGCCCTCGAAGAACTATTGTAAGGAAATGTTTGTAATGCACGGAAAGGCAATAGGGGGCCTGAAAAGCCTTAAGGCGGTGCGTTTGGGGCCACTGTATGCCCCCAGAGGCTGATGGACAATTTTATCAATAACTTGAGATAAATTCTTGTCTTTGTTAGAGGTTAACCCTTTCATTTGAATTTTTTGGAATTGGTGACAGCAAAATTCTCTCGATGAGATTTGTTCATCTGTTGCCACCACTTTCATTCCAGTCATTCCCATGACGCAATTATGCAACTGGCGAGCTATTGGCTTGCCATTATCCCCTTCTTTTTCATGCGGCCCCTTTTTCAAAGCCCTGGACCGCCACTTTCGGTGTTCAAGGCCAGTGTGGATAGCGATTGCGTTGAAAGACCATCTGCTTCGCCCTAGGGGATTTTCTGCAGTACAGATAAACAATTACGAGTCACTTTCGACCAATTTGAATCCTGGGTATCAAGCGTGAGGCGCATAGTTCGAAAAAGATATCCTGAATTGTTTTTCTCATTTTGACTTCGGATTATGAGAGACCAGCCTTGATTCTGCTTGGCTGAGAAGCGCTAATCCCGAATTGTGAAATATCAGTTTCCTGAAAAAAAATTAATTTTGCTTAACCCTCCTTATGCTATTCTCAAATGATTAATTTAACTAAGGGCTGATTAAACTTATCGAAATTTCTCTCTGATATACCATTATTAAACTCATCCCCAGATTTTTACCTCATTTCCCATTGTATATTTGCATTACAAACTTGTACTATATAGTCCACTTTCATTCACCCAGCCTCCTCCCCTTCAACCTCATCTGAAAATTCTTGGGAACGAGCCTGGGTAACTGAAACTCTAGGAATTAATCTTTCGTTTTAAGTACGTAACTCAGGGGTGTATCCAGGAATATTCATTAGAGGGGGCGCAAGGTTTGATTGATCGCTCTCCTGGGGGAGGGGTCTAAGGGGAGGGGTTTTAGGAAGAGGGCTGAGATGCAAAATGATGCTATTTTCTTTCTTTCACGCATGACCGCCAGTAGGTGACGCGCGCCTGTTGCACCCACACTTGGATCCGACACTGTATAACTAACCTAAAATATACAATCTTAAGATCTGTCAGTTATGGAATCACATTTATACGATGTAATAATGCATACTATTAATTGAATATATTTTGTGTTTCTTTCAGGTTACGGACACATCGCCCCTGTCACTACCTATGGGAGAATATTTTGCATGGCTTACGCAATATTCGGTATAGCCCTACTCCTGTTGGTTCTAGCAAGTATAGGCTCCCTGTTAGCACGTGGGGCAACTCTAACCTATCGTATGCTGCACGAGAAGATAGGTGCTTTCACGATAGGCAAGAGGAAAAATAGTACAGCTGATGATCCATACCTCCGACAGAATGGAGCTCCATCGAGACAAGACAAACATCGAGAAAAGGTCATCGATGATATATGGGGAACCATCAAATTTGACAAAGACGGAAAGATGATCATACCAGAAGACCCAAACGCACCTCAGACCTCCGCGTCCGCCACCCCGGACGAGGAAAAGGGGGCCAATGAATCTCATTACAAAGTGACATTTGAAGATGGTCGCAAGTCAAACTCAGAAGCTGGTAAGGGCTACAAGACAACGCCCTCTCCAGGGCCGTCTGGGGAGATTGAAATTGAACGGTCCATCGGTATTGGGGCAATAGACGATCCCGATGATGAAAGGGAAGTCAATGTTCCCCTTCACGTTGTACTTGTACTTGCTTGCATATACATCGTCGCTCTTGCCGGCATACTTCTCCTGTGGGAAGATCAATGGAACTTTTTCGACGCCCTCTATTTTTCATTCGTGACCTTGACCACCATCGGTTTCGGCGACCTGGTACCTCATCACCAAAAGAACCTGCTTGCTTGTACGTTTCTCATAATCCTGGGTATGGCTATTATTTCAATGTGCATTGCATTAGCACAGGAACTCATCATGCAGAAGATAGCATGGTTAAGTCAAAAAGTGGGCGTGGCTCTCCTACGATCCTCGAAAGGAGATGATAACAAATCTCAAGCAAGTCGTTAGAATTATGATTGTGCAAAGATAGACATATTAAAATTCATCAAACTGACATGCGCATGCCCAGTAGGCTCTCAGTGTTTTGTTTTAAATAGAGCAGCATGTGAGAATTTTTACTACCTTATTCAAAGCTACATCCTTGCAAAGAGTACAACTTAACAGTTTAGTGTCTGCAGCGTAGTTAAATCATGTCAATTCACTTTTCATCTGATAAATAATGTTAACAATTTAATTTACTTCTTTCTTATACATTATTTTGGACAACCTTATTTTAACAGAAACACGAGCGCGTAAATTACAGCGGTTAAGAGAAGTGGTTCGTTGTGTACCTTTTTACAGAAGTGGTGAGGTCATGTCAATTCTGTCTTTCTCACACAAAGAGATATGAAGGTAATGTCAGTCCCAAATGTCAGAATATAAATAAATGCATCGAATGCTTTTATTTGATATATAACGATTTGTTGAAATGACTGCGCCAGTAGCCTATCCGAATCAAAGGCTTTTCGAGGGAGAGGCAAGGTATCATTCTGTGGCACATCGTTATACTGTGGGACATAATAGAACTTCATAACGATGCCGGATTGAAAAAGTGCTACAAAACACATTCAGTATAACATCAGAGGACAGTCCAACCTGGTTTACGTGCAGGGAAACGAGTGTTGTTTGTGAAAGCATTTGGGGTGTGTAATCCAAGTATAGCGATACAGCGCGATATGATTTGCGCGTGGTGCGCTCTTGATTCGACCGACATGATTGGTTGTTTTCAATCGTGGGAGATGATGGGTAAAGGACGTGTTGTTACGTCATCAGAATGTTTTAGACTTTCTTCTGACAACCCGAGTAGCAAGAGTGGCAACCGCAGTACATGCCCAGTGCAGCTGCCTAAAGCAGTGAATGAACGTGTGCTTGTCGACAGAGCTCAATAGCTTGTCGGTGGCTCAATAGGGACATGAAAAAAAAAGCTTCCTGAAAGTCAAAATTTTGACTTTTAATCTCGAAATTTTGACTTTTAAAGTCGAAATTTCGGCTTTTAATCTCAAAATTTTGACTTTTAATCTCAATATTTGTCTTTTAAATTCGAAATTTCGACTTTTAATCTCGAAATTTCGACTTTTAATCTCAAAATGTTGCCTTTTAAGGTCAAAATTTTGACTCTTTATCTCGAAATTTTGACTTTTATGGGTACATTTGAAAGTCATTATTGGTGCATTACACAAATAAAAAGGGCCATATGAGAGGGATTTGTCAGAGACAAAATTCAATGAGATCAAAACTGAAAAAAAATAAAAAATAAAAAAAAAAATCACTTTTAAGAGGTGAAAACTGCATCTCAATAGCTTGTAGCATTTGGGAGATACTAATTTTCAAAGAAGTGCAATTTTTTCTCAAGATGAAGTGCATTATGGGAAATCTGTGATGTCATCGCGGCACATTACTTTGAAATTAAATTGAATTTCTGTATGATATTGATGTTTGTCTGTTATGCCCTTCATATGGTTCAGATTTGTGCAAATCTGCATGGAAGCATACTCAAGCATTCCAACAGTGTCAAATTTCAAGGACAAACAGGACTGGGGCAATGTGCTCACTTTAAATAACATTCTGTGACCTTGATGAGAACTTGAGGTATTTTTTGACAAAAATAAGTACTCTTTAATATAAGATATATTGAGATACGGAGTTAGGAAAAGAGTATTGTTGTTTGGAGGGCATGAACTGGAAATTTATTCTCTTTCACATGAGACCCTTGTTAAAAGCCACTGGAAAATGCCTTTAACCTCTCCCAAATGTAATATACAGTGTAAAATTTTCTCACTTTTTATATAAATATCTCTGTTAAGTATGAGATATCAAAATTTCGATTGTTTAAATGCAATTTAAAATACCCAAGGAAGTGTCATTTCTTGCATTCTGGGATGCCCTTTTGAACAATTTTCTCTGTACGCTCCACGCAAACTCATGGTGGTGCTCCGCTTAGATAGTGTCTGGGCATGCTTTGCCCCCCCCCCCTCATAAATACAGTCCTGGGTACGCCCTGTCAAAGAATCTACGCATTCGTGCGGGCATTTATGTGTGTTCGTGTCTAGGAGCGTGTGTGTGTGATTGTGACACTTATCTCGTTAGTATGATATCTCAAGAAAGGAAACCCAGATAAGTGTCATACTTGGAATGTGGATGCATCATATTGAGAAGAAAACCTCCGTCCGAATCACAATTAACTTCATGCAATAAACTAGTGCCGTAAATGAACCTTTCTATTTATTTTGTTCTTGTCTATATTAAGATGTAAAACTAAAATCCTATTTTCACCTGAAATCCGCCAATATAAGGTCGAAATTTTGACTTTTAAAGTCGAAATTTCGACTTTAAAAGTCAAAATTTTGACTTTCAGGGACCCTTTTTTTCTTTCCATGTCCCTATTGAGCCACCGCACGATATCATACGTATAGTCTGTGTTAAAAATATGTAGCCGTTGCCGCCCAACGTGGTTTCAACTGTTCGTGACGTTATTTGCACGTTCTCTATAACAAAAAATTCGGACAGGGAATGACATATTAATCTGCACAAAATACGTTGGTAGGTAGTGTATAAGATAAGTAATCGTACATCAAAGACTGATACATTTTATTCATTCCCCGCACATTGCAGTGGTTGCCATCATCTTTACATTACAAGAGAGCAAGCTAATTTTTCGTCTAGACTATGTCCAAAGCCACATATGCATTCTTCTTTGCTTTAAGAATATGCGTCTATTCAGTATCAGTGGAAGTTCTGTGAGTCATGATAATGAGAGAAAGCAAGGTATCACCAGTGACCGGACCAAGTGTAGTGGTACGTTCCACTGGTCGTTAAAGTATTGACAAATGTTTCACTTGTAGAGACTGGTATAATAGACCTTAGGAATATGACGTCACATAGCAGAAGGTGCACCTTCGGTTGGAAGCAAGCGAGTATCATTGCCAGTTCCACAACAAATGTAGACCACTGATTTGTGAACCAATCGGGTACGCGCGTAAATCTACTACACGCGCGTGCAAAGTCTACGTCGTGCGCAAAGTGTGCTTTATTGTTTTGCCTCTAAAATGGTGTCGCGTGGCGGTATACGTTAATTTACTTTGGACAAATCCAAAGCAAGTGGTTGCACAAACTGTTGTGAAGTTACACTGGCTAGCATAGATTATGCATAAATATGCATGTATTTGTATGCGTGCAACATGTTGTGCGTTAAATGTTGACGATGCAAAACCACTTGTCAATTCACACGTCTCATTTAATATGACTTCATGTTTTGTTGGAGGTGCAGGGTGTGTAGACTCTGAAAGAGCAGGGAAAAAATCCTAATATTAGGATATCTTTGGTGGATTGGAGAGCTTACATAATGAATGAATACGTTACGATCATTCTTAGTAGTGAATATTCAAGGAAGTAACCGCACAAATCCTTACCTTTGGACCATTGGTCAGTTTGTCTATGCTTATCTCCCAATTTAACGCTGTTTGTGTTTTAAATAAAAGGTGACGTTAAGTAGAAACGGTCGGAAATAAAATGGAAATTTTCACAATTACATTGTTACGACAGTAGAACGTGGTTGCTTAGCTTAAACCTGTTGCCAACTGGTTAAATGGAATGGATTTTTTTAACTTTTTACTGCAAATAGTTAACCATTGCTGTTCCTTGCTGTACCGTTAATTAATGCACCTTTTGTGCATATTTTGTGACCGGTAGGGTGGCAGGGAGAAATTTGTTTACATCATGATAAAATCCTATATATATACAGACATTGTTGAAATTCATGGTAAAATTCTCCATGTTTGCTTAGAGTTGATCTGGTTAAAGACGATGATGAAAGCTTAATAAACAAGGATATATTGAATCTGTTAACTGTGACGTCACTTACTGAAAACTAATCAAAGCTGGAGTGAAATGAATCAGGATCGTCTGATCTGGGCGATTGCATGCCCTCGCGTCATGCGCAGGAGCGTGGGTGGCGATTCCGGAAGGGGAAAGGGGGACATGTTCCCCAATATTCGAGAAATCGCCCATTGACTTTGATTTTTCTCACAATAAATTATTTGGAAAATGGGGTCATTCCCCCACCCCTTTCCAATATTGAGAACAAATCGTCGTCCTTGCGCAGGAGCGATCTCTTTGTTTTCGCTCTAAATTCGATTTGCTAACAGAAAATGACGTCGCACTTTACAGTCTCAATTGCTGAAGTTATTTTATGTTCTCTAGTCAGTGTCCTTTTTGTGAGAAGAACTTTCCTTGTAACATAACGTTTATATAAGAAAATGTACCTGTCCTACATTCCACGTAAAAACAAATGTGTGGAAAACTTATTTCGAAATTGAAAATAAATGGGGCTGATTTTTCTGTATATAAGAAGTAATATGTGAACTATAACATAAAAATAAATTAAAATTGTTACTGTAAAATAAATGTACAAATGTAATTTAAAGCATGGAGCCTTAACAAGTTGTAAATCTGAACATTTTTCACAAAGAGGCTGGTTTCCTTCAATCTGAGGCTTTAAGAAGTACCACCTCTTTTTGTGGTACGCCCGATTCATTGGATATGATGTTCGTCTTGTATTCTGAACATGGATGACTAGATGTAGAAATTTTGGGGTAATGGGAACCATCTTACAGGTGGTGTTCTTGCTGATATACTTAGAACCTTTTTACAACCTATGCTGCAGGGAAGTTACAATTCTCACGTTGTTCCAGTGGTTAAGTACAACGAGACCATAAAGAACACTGGGAACGTACACCTTCGGATGTCTGATGTATGGAATGTTGAATGTTATATTAGATGTTAGTCGATAAAAATGAGTTTGATCTACTGGGCCCGCTCAAAAGCCCATAGACAGCTGGTCCATTTGAAAGGGAAAGGTGCTTGTTTCGAGGTAACAGCATTTTATATTGAGATGGGTATTTGCATGGGCCCAATCGGGTGGTCCGTTACTGAATGCAAAGCTGTGAAAAAACAAATATTAGGAGAAAATCGAAATTTTTGACGCTGCTCCAAAATGTTCTCTGTAGCTAAAGGTCTGCAGTTAAACCCTGGCACAGGAAAGAACGCTTTTACAGTATTAACACCTACTACCCCAACACAACAGATGTTTTGAAACTACCCCCTTGTTAATGAGAAAGGCTTGGATGAAATAAGTCATATGAAAGGTTATAGACTTGAATCGTCAGCTTATCAAAGGTAAATGTTCGTTCTAGTGAAAGCCTTCTGTCCTCGTGTAGTCTGACTTTGTCTCGGTCTGACGCGTAAGTCTGTCTAAGTTTTTATAATTTTATCTGAGTAAGTGCAACAATGACACTATGGAAACAACGAATGATATATTGAGGACAAATATTGCGTGCAGGAGATTGTAATTATACAAGACAAAATTGTAAGGATATAAATGTGAACGTATTACAATACTTCATTTAAACAGGTGCAGCTACCTTTCTAAAATCATCAACGACCTATTTTGGGGATAAAAAGAACGAAAAAGTTCTGGTCAAACTGTTGTTATACGCTCTATTTAATTTAAGCCTGGACGGGAGCCAATAACCTAATGGGAAAATGTTCATTTAACCCGATGTACATTTAGAACAGTTTCTATTACAGAGAAAATTTTTCAGAGGCTCAATTGTTTTGAGGATAGTCAAGCTAATATTTTTCAGAAAATAATTTTTGAATGAACAATTAAATAATGAAGGGGAATTAACAGTCATCCAAACCATATTTAGAAGCAGTTACATCTCAAAATGTCGTGGTTTCCCTCACATGTATTATCCAGTATGTTTCAGTGCAATATTATCGTATCATTGTTTTATATAAAAGGTAAGCCGAGGAGATACTTTGTACGAATTTAATAATTCAGTAATAAAAGTATTGTCACATGACTAAAAGAGCCTCGAATCAATTAGGATATACTGGGATCGAAGTGACTGCAATTCCCTTTAAGTAAGAATAAAAACAATCGTCTTCGAGGTATGGTGTGATTAGGCTAAACATTTTTTTGATTTGCCTATACGCTATTTATTTTCAGTTATATTTCTCACTTATCGGTTCAAATTTTGGGTTGGCTAATGTTATATTTTAGTACACCTACTGTTAAGAGACTGGCAATGGATCTGTTTCTGAAATCATATTTGAAATAATTAGTCACTTGTTTAAAATGATACATGTATTTTAAGTAACATATTTAATTGTTTTATGTGAACATCTTAGACATTAAAGTAATGGAGAATGACTTCCGGCGATTTGGACTGAAGTCACTGGTCTGGCTTTCTGTACGGCAACAAAGCGACGACGTGTAATTAAATATGTCGTTGTTTTTGCCCCCATTATTGGCGGAGAAATTACAAGTTTCACGTTAGGAGTATATAACAAAACATTTAAGGCAGCAGGACTTATCCCTGTGTAGAAATTACTCTTAACTCTCGAAAACGGAAAAAAGCCATTTAACTTCTGAAACTGAATGCACAAAGTACGTACGGAGACATACCAATCAACCAGTTTCTTGCGGTGTATGGAAAGCGCCATCAGATTTGGTGTCTTCATTTGTTCAAACACGCAGTAATGCACTGTGTCAGCGTCCTCCCTTGCTAATTTCTTTGGTGTCCTTAGGCTTATGGAAGTATTAGGTTATATCGGCCTATGGCCTGGAACACACATGCACACACAACCGTGATTCAAATTACCATGGTTTTCCTATCCTTAGGGTGCTTTGCAGTTCTGTGTGCTTACCACCACTAGAAGCCACCCCACCCCCACCCCGTCTTGTTTACCATACGGATGGGCTATATAACATCATTCGTCCCATCCGTGGGATATCATAATTTATGTGCGTCCTGTATTTCGTTTTAATGCATAGCCTTAGGCTAAAATGTAGCTGAACAACTCCCCCAAACAATCCCACCAGAACGATTTTATCCTCAGATAATTCCACTCACAACATTTACCCCTCAGTCAACTCCCCCACCATAAAATTTGGAATTGACCTGGGTGGTAGTTGACCGTGGAGAATTGTCAGAGAGCCACCTCGTAACTTCCGTAAGTCACGTTAATCTCGTAGTGTGAGTATTGTATTGTATATTTATATATGTATACCTATATGATCACTCATTTATGCACTATAATTAGTGATTTTTGAAACACACTTATCAGTGATATTATTGGTACTTGTGAAACAGTGGGAGCACTTGCAAGTATTTTACTCATTCTTTTGCTTGCCAAGGCGGAACATTTTAATCGCTGAGACGTTCGTTGATGTTTCAATTCTTTGAGGAAAATTCAAAATCACAACATTTGAAGGTTGAAATATTCCTTTTCTTGTACTGTAACGTGGTTCATGTATGTGTGGAATAAAAGCAAGGGCGGCGGTCTGTGTTCCCCCATGGAAGGGGAGGGGTAGGGAAAGGGAGGTATTTACAACGTTATATGCATGTGTGGAGAACCTGTATACATATACTACTTGCACACTTGTTTTCGTGTGTTTAATCATCACCTGAAGTACATTTGGTAAAAGGAGGGTGCGAATCGAGTGGTAAAGTCAAAACCCTAACGCTCTACTAAATTAGAGCTATGTGTCGAGAATATTCTCATGCTTGTTCGCTATTTGTCTCGCGAAACATTTTCGCGGAAAGGCATGGAAGTGTCACGAGATAGTGGGAACAGGCGCGATTATGGGGACAGGAGCGAGAGTATGCCCTCTACTCCCAGTGATCGCCGCCCTTGTACACAAGCATAACGGAGAGGGTACATTGGTCTTACCCACCCTGCATGTGTTATCTGTGAAGGTTGAAATATCCTAAAATAAGTGTCACGTGACTGTCTTTCAGCTTGTGCCTCTGTCACTGGTTTGATAAAGGAAAATACAAATATGCTTAAAAATATTTACCTTTTTCTTTTATTTATATATGCCTATTACCTCCGATCACAACTTTCATAAAGTTATCAGAACTGGTTTATCATAACTTCTTGCATTATGACAGACAGAATTCCAAACCGTGGTGTCAAACTCCCACGTCAAATCAGGCAATCTTGTTAGATCATTACGGTACCCGAAGAAAGTTCCTGGGATTGGGGGTGCGGAAGGGGAAAAGTGTATCTTTGGAGGGCTCATTTGCTTTCATATAACATAATGTCTGTAACTCGAATTAAACCTGTGAAACTAAACTTCGGGATATTTCTGATACAAAAACATGGACACGCATTGAACACTGTTTTAAAAAGGGTGTCCGATCGTGCAATTTTATTTTATGAAAATGAAATAAACTGAATTTTAATTAAAATTACGCCTCTTACTAACTCGGACACACAGTGAAGTGTGTAAGTCGAAATTTTAATTCAGAATTTCATTTACAAAAATACAGGAAGGGAGAATTTCTAATTATTTACTGGGACCTGTGCCAAAAATTCATTTGGAGATCGCTAGTTTCGACCTTAGCGTTTTTGAAAAAAATTACAGACTGACATATATACCAATCTATGCATTTTAGTTTTCCTGAAAAAGTCACATGAGGGGTTAAGAGTTTGTAAATACCCCCGGGAGGTGGACCTCCTACCTCTAAAGCTCCCTCCGGATTTTCCAAACATTTTGAGCTGCGTTCTCCGGCATTGACGTAATGAAAGATTAAAGAAATTGATGTAAGATAATATTTTAACTTTAAAAAAAGAAACACGTTCAGTGATTGCAAAACCCCGTTTTATTGTGTCGGCAAATGATAAATTAACCCCTGTTCAGCGGTATTTGCATTAGGCAGGGATCGATTACCGAATTTTTCTAAACTATCTCGCAATAATAAAACCAGAGGAGAGAATTTCCCACACCTGTCGATGAAAAAGTTGAATTTTTACTTTGCAAATTATCGAAATCCCCATGGGCCTTTAACCGTTGGGGGAAGGAAGGTAGCCATGTCCCCCACTTTTGAAAGTGGGGGATTATTAGCCCCCCCCCCATGACTTTTCTAAAACCTCAACGAAAGTAGTAAGCAACATTTGAGGCCATAGCTTGCAATACAGTTGAATCAATGAAATTAAACTTGCAAGTGATGGAAACGACCATTTAATGCATCTAATAATGGAAAATGGCTCAAATTACTCCACAGATTGCCTGAAATCTAACATTTTTCAGGGTTCTCAAGTGAGCCATCGATCCCTTGCTTACAGGGTCTTCATTCTTGAAGTAGTTCTGGTCCGAGGTCATACCCCTTCTCATCCCCACTTTTGAGAGGCTGATGACGCTTTTAGAGATCCCCCCTTAAATGAAAATCCCCCTCAAAGTATTTTAGAGGAGGGAATCACACTGTAACCCCTAACCCTAACCCCCTCCAAATTTCTGTGACCTAGTATCAACATTGCCACACAGACCGAATGTAACTTACCTTACCGCGTAGAATTACTCAATATCCAATCAGCAAGACATTCCGCAAAATCGTATTCGCTAACCGGTGGACCGGCTAACCATACCGCATAGCTAACACAACTTCTTGTTCAGGGGAAAGCTAACTATCATGCTATTAGTTACCATCTTTGGTAACTCTATTTAAAACGACTGAGACAAAAATAGTGAATGGTCGATGCGGTAAGCCACAATCTATTTGGTGGCTGGCTCACCACAACTATTGGACCAACGGCTTCATTATACTCTGAAGTCAAAGTTTTAATTTAAAACACAGCAAGTCATCCCCCTGGTTATTAACTGGAACGAAGCACATTTTAGAAGATGGATGTTCTGCCTACTGACATATGGAACTCTCGTTTAAGTTTTGCTCATGTTGCGTCTCGGGCTATGCTCATTTCAAGCAGTGTTGGATTCATGTGAAGAGCTGGCCTATCAACTTAATCGTTTGTATTATGCCCTTACTTCAAAGAAACTATAGTCAGATGATAACAACGAATGAGCGAATGTCCTCTCTCTCACTGTGTTTAATTTCTGCCAGTATTTTTTTAACAAAAACAAAATGATATAGACTCACTAATTGTTAGATTTATAGACATTAGCTGTGATACGATATATCACCCCTCCCCACTAACGAATGTGCAAAACTCGCTTCCCAAATGTTAGTAATCCGTTATCCGGCATTTGACGCACTTCAGAGGAGATTTCATAAATATACTATACGATGAAACAATTTCTTACTTGGGAGCGGGATGAAAGACCCATGTACGCCTTCTTTTTCAAAAGTAATTAAAAGTGATTGATTTTTACCCAAAGTATCATATTTCAAAGTACCGATTCCAAAGTACTTTCTGAATGTGGGACCCAATCAAAGTAAGTCTGGTAGGTTTGACAAAATGATGAAAAAGTTATGAGCTGAAAGAGAAATAGTACTGCAGATCACATTCAGCAATGTGCGTTTGTATCTTACCAAGTACTTATCCGAATAGTCGTACGAAATGATTTCTGTAGTACCCCCTCCCCCTCCTAAGTGCAAGAAGTGGATTATTTCAAGGCATATGCACTTTTTTCAGGACAAATTTTTCTAAATGAGTGTTACATATAGCCACTAACCTACCGACGTATGGAATGTCATTGTTTGATAATTAGATAAAACATACAGGGCAACCAACACCCACCCCACCCCCGCCAGTAGGAATTGTCCTTCCCGGCATGCGTTTATTCCTATCCACAGATGCAAAGAGACATCTCAAACAAGAAAGAATGTAACAATGGATACATTTAAACATCCTTACAACGAGTGTTGATCTTTTGCTATGACATTCACTCTGTTAATTAACCCACACAGCTTCCAGCCATCAGACCATTGAAGGAAAAAAATTAGGAAAGCACCCCTGGATGTCGATGAGAAGTCACGGTCTTTATGTTCACATTGTGAAACATGATAAGCTAAATTAAGCAAATTGACATCACTAATTGTAGAAGCATATACAACAGAACCCCAAGGGCAATTAAAATTCGTGTTGTCGCTGTGAAACGCGTATGTATTAAGGTCATCTTCACACGGAACATATTAACCAAAATAGTAATTACATAATCAGATACATTTATTTGTTGTTGCTGGTGACTTAATGAGACTCTGCTTACTCCCTCAAACACAGATCAATAGCAGATTTCTTGATCTCTAAAAATACGTTAAATTCGTTTTCCAGAAGATCAACCTAGTAAAGCAGTTAAGCTTCAGTGTAAAGGCCGCGAAATACTCACAAATTACACAATTTATTCGTTATCCACGGCATTCGCGAACGAATAAGAGAGGTGAATCTTGTATAATTATCATGACATTTTGGCCTAAATGCGTTATCTGTGGACAATTTGTAGGGAGTCCTACATGCATTAGAAAAATTACCCAGTACGACTTGTTCAAATCCCGTACCAAAACCCCATCCCTAATTCAAGATATTTCTTTTTGAAAATTGGTTACTTTGTCAAGAAATCCCTCTAAGTTTCCTCAAGGTCACAGAACGCTAAGTGGGTAGACTGCCTTAGATTCCTTTTCTTTTTAATTCTTTTTAATTGAATACCGTGTTTGTTCTTGAAATTTGATGCTACTCCAAGAGTGGATCCTTTTAGTCATACATGAAACAATATTCTCGGTGCTTAATTTTTAAGTTAGTCAATATAACTCCAGGGCTTAATATTAATGTTCTGAAAGCTAATGAAAAACATTTCAAATTATACCGTAAGGTAAATTTTTCCAACAGGTAATAATTTTTTCGATTGTAATAACAAATCAATTATTTTGCATACAAATTAATCATTTCAAATGACAAATTCATAAATTTAATGACGAATGAATCGGTCATGGGTGATAATACATGTACAATTTGTACGAACAAGTTTATGATTTGTGATAACAAATTAGTTATTTGCAATATATCACATTACATGTTGTACTATCAAAGTAAGTATTTCGAGTAACAAATTTATAATTTGTAATGAAAAGTGGTCATTTTTAATCACAAATTTATAAGCTTAATGCCAAATTAACAATTTATACTCCATTGTTACTATCTGGCTTGTATATTAAACTGACAAAGTGGGTGCACATTGCACAGCCGTTGTATGATCACGGTCGAACGATGCCTGCAAATGACAATGCACTTTCTGCTGCCAATGCCATAATGAGTTTCAAAACAAACAACTTGGCAACATTCTAGGAGGCATGCTATCATTTGAGGTTCATATAACGAATCCCGTAGAGAAGAAGGTAACATGTTTGACGTGTTTCAGGTGTTAGCAAAACACAGGTGACGAACGCTAGACATATTATGAGAGTCGACGAGACGGAAGGACAAATTTTGGAACAGGTGAGATAGCGCCCTCCTTTCGAAGTCCTGCGGGCATCTCAGCGTTGGTTGGCAAATTAGCCGCAGCCGAAACCTGTGTAGTTTGTAAATTCCGTTATTAAACATTTCCACAAAACTCAAAAAGTAGCAGTATTAACCAACGAATTTGAAACTTAAAATCCAGGATGAAAGATAAAAATGAAAAAAAAAACATTATTGGCGGACTTGCAGTCTTTGATCTTCTTTTTAAGTGTACCATAAGTCTAAAATTTCAAAAATATATGTTACAAAGCTTGAAAAAAATGCACCAAAAATGGTCCGACGTACATCTTCACAGGACATTCCTGAGCTGAGATATAAAATGATGAAGGTTGGAGGTTATTTGCTCAATTTCAAAACGTAAATTACACATAATTTGTGATGCCATTCTTGTACTACTCAAATTACCGTGTATGTTTTTTATCTGGGTTTTTTTTTTGTTTTTGTTTTTTTGTGTTTTTTTTTTTCTTTTGAACGCCATTGCACCTTGTGCCAAGATGTAATCACTTTGTTACCGTTATAAGGGTGAATTAGATACGTAAAACTTTTCCGTACATGCTTTGCAAGGGAGCAGTAAATGTATTGAGGTCGTATAGCCTAAATACCTTAATTTCAATAGGAAACAAAAGCAGGTAATGTGAGTTGTACGATAAGGATATCACAAATGATTATGCAATCGAACTATTTCAAATTAAGTGAATAAATTTCAACATTTTATATTTCAGTAACGGAGTTAGCTATGAATCTGGGAATTGAATGAACGTAATTCTTTTTTCAACCTCTAAAATATACATTCTTGTAATCCTAGACTTTAGGTACACTTTAAGTCTGAGTCAGATCGCGTGAGCGTGTTCGATTTGCTTCCCCTGACTTACTCGAGCTTCCTTCTAGAGTCATGATGGACATGCGTAGTTGGGTGAAATACACGAACGCTTTACCGCAACTATCGGACAAGTTGGTCCACAAGAGCCAACGGCAGAGCCCGTAGTGGTGCAGAACTCCGAATGCAATATAAGTTAATTTTACGAAGGTTAATGAAAAAGGAAGGCGGAGAAAAAATATTTTACTGACGCTTCCAATATCGAATCTCCTCGTCAGTTTAAAAGAATATTCAACATGCAATTTAGGGGGATACTAAATGAATGATAATACTATTTCATCACGTGCCCTTCAAACTTCATGCCTATATCTTATTCGTAACTCAAGATAACCATTATTGAAGATATTTTATTCTTGTCAACAAAGATTTCAAGCAGCTTCAAGGTTACAAAATGTTATGATAAACCAAAAAATTGTGTTCAAATTAATATATTGTTGTTAAGAACGGAATATCTTATTTGACATTGAGACTTGGCACTGAAATATTCCTATGAGAGGTCAATTCAAATAGAAAACGGTCTCATCCGGTTCGCCAATCGTTTCAACCAATCAGCTAAACAGTATGCGCGATGAAAAAGTTTGTTTTGCCCTTCACTGCAGGTCAATTCCAATCGCGTGACGTCACATGAAATACCTCGATGGACAATAACATCATATCGACATCGGTAAAGCCTAGCAGGAGCATGGAAGTACTACCCCCGAGCATGGAGTTCCATGCTCCGAGGTAGTGCTTCCATGGTAGAGAAGTGTTGACATTGCTATCTATCTCCAGAGGACAGATTCGACGTGTTTAATAGTTGTCGCCCCAGGATGCTTTGGATGAAGGCTTTAGGCCTGCGGCATATAAGAAATGAACGAGATCATTGCATGTACTTGCCTGCTTGTTTTATCATGTAAAAACCAACACCCTGATTAAACATGTTACACAGGTTACTGAGACCAGGGAGTTGCTACCAACTCCCTACCATGGATGTCCGGCAAACACATCAGTAAGTCGGGCAAGGGTGACCACGGTTGACCATATCGAGCAGGCTATACAATGGACAAGGGTACACCGTAGGAGTAATAACTTCGCATACATAGACACATATCAGGTTCTCAAAAACAGCTTACGGTTTTTATAAACCAATATAGTATCTAAGTTTCGCTCACAGACAAGAAAGTCTACCTGCGTATAAATGATTTCACTTGCGCACAAATGGTTTTATCATCAAGCAAATGGTTTTCTCTTCCTCCAGTACATGAAATATTGTGCACACTACAGTAAATGATAAAATTGCTTCATCCTTTCCCATGTCTTTGTTTACTCTTGAAATGTTATATAACAAAAATTAATACTGCAATTAGCAAAGAGTCTGGGTAGTGCAATATCCATTGAAGAGTACACTCCATTAAGCAGAGTTCAACTACGGTTACCAACTGGGGTGAACGTACTTTTAAAACGAGTTCTGGGAGATCCTAAGGGGTCCGATTCTCCTTGGGAATTTTTCAGATATTTGATGATGATTAGATGCAATTTGATGATGTATATATTGTACTGTTTTGAGTATATTATTGCAAAAGTTGATATATAAATGAAAATGCTTGATAGATTGCACAGAGTACACTACAATGGGTTTGGTCCTTGAGAAGTGGGAAGCTGATGCATACTATACTTTCACATTTTGACAGGGATATCACCCAGCCAGCTTCCTGCTTTCTACGCCTATGATTTAATCTACGACAGGTTTTTCATCTAAAGTGATGCTGTTTTGCTCATCTGGTATACTGCTGCACCTTTCAGCAAGTATTCATTGGTCCTGAATAGGTACTGTCCCTTATCTGCGGAAACATCGCAATGCACGAGTACAGCTTGGAGCTTAGTAAGCCTTTTAAAAATCTTTTCAGATAAAAATGTTCAACGACTATTTGACCGATTGAATGCATATTATTTTATCTGCGATGGCCTGCACAGGCCCGTAACCAGACTTGGAGAGCAGGGGGCCAAACAAAGCTCAGGGGGCCATACATTTTCGTTAAATGGAGAAGCATAAATTTTCACAGAGTATCTAACCAAGTCATTGAAACATACAAACAGCGAGGGTCATGCAGTGGCGTACCCAGGATTTCTCTCAAGGGAGGGGGTGTGCAGTATGTTGTGCGATCGTCGGCCTGGGGGAGGATTCTAAGAGGAAGGGGTTCCCCTCCCCTTATGAAAATTTTTGAAAAATTGGATTTCCTTACATGCAATTTGGTGCTATATATGCTTCCTTTTTTGTTGAGGAAAATATTAAAATTTGAAAGTATGCTATTACACAGGGGCCTGACTATCATGCCGCAGAGCAGGGGGCCTTGGCCCCAAATGCCTCCCCTCCCTTGGTTATGGGCCTGGGCCTCCAACTGTTTCATATCATATATCATAGACAAGCTATAGGGAAACATCGAATATGAAGCAGTACAAATTCATATTTACAAAATTAATTGGCCTTAATAAACATGGATTCAATTAATGTTCTTTCTTACATTTCCTTGGCTGTGGCTATTTTTCGACGTAGATGTAAAAACTAAACCAATCTGGCATAACAACGTGCAGAAAAGACAGACATAGGGTGTAACCCTCGTTATAAAGAATCGCGGTCCTCACGGGGTGTACTTCCATGTAGACCTAGACTCCTTGTATACGACCTTAGCCTGATCTTGCACGTTATTATGACAGTTACATAAAACTGCGTCAAACATGATTGTGAACAGCGCCTTGTCATTTACTTAGGTAGAAACGTAAGTTGTCGATTTAGTGAAAATGAGCCCTCACTTCCATTTTGGATGCGTGCGGTAAAAATGTTTCGTGTATATGTCTGAAATAGCAACCTTCTACAACCACTAGACTGCTATAATGCATGTCGTAAGTTGAAAAGATAGGGTAGGTCAGTCGGTATTTTTTATTCACACAACAACGGTAAAAAAATTTAATAGGAAGGGAAGAGAAGACAATTCTGACTATGTTTATGTCATCGAGACGCTGTATTTTAAGAAGTTTGACATATGTTCTTTTTACTTTTCCCACATCTTGCAGACGGCAAAAATCCCCGATAAGATTGCACTAGTTAAGGTACTTTCACACTTGTCCGGTAACGGTAACGGCAACGGCAAACTCTGCGGCAACGGCAACGGTAACGGCAATCCGGTAAAAGTGTTCACATTGACACGGCAAAAAAATTTGCCGCACAGACGGTATAAGGCGCATGGAAAGGTGTGTCATGCAGAAGACCTTCATTTCTGAGGGTCCAGAAAAACTTGGGGGAGGCGAGCTACAGTTTGGAGAATCGCTGGAAGGCGCAAGGATGTCACTAGAGGGAATGGGATGTTACACAGGGAATAATTTACGGTGCTCAGATATTGCATATCTGTAATGAGGTATTTTCACCAAATCAATATGGCATAGGCATGTAAGATAGAGGATGGAGGCAATAGCATATCTCTTTCCATTGAGGCACAAAATTTGTTATTTTCTGGAAAAATGTATTTCTGGCAAACATGAATTAAACATTATGGCGAGGGTGATGTTACCCTCTGCAATCGCAAACAGTCCGGTATACTAATGTTGAAAATTGTTGAATATCCCGTAATGTTACTTTTTCAAAAAAAAAAAATAAAATAACATATGTTCTCCTTGGACTTGCATTATCATTTGACCAGCTTGTGTACCTTAATGAGATACGATATCTGATCAGCATTCCCTTTCTCACCCCAGATTTGGTGAGATAAAAAATCAGAGTCAAATTTCCCACTCTCTCGCTCTACTGTATGAAAATCGTATTCTTTGGGTCAG